>VZRV01010667.1:0-10998 GCA_013398115.1 Falcunculus frontatus | reverse complement strand
GCCGGGCCGGGCTGGGTCCGGCGGCAGCGCAGCGCAGCGCAGCGCCCCGCGGAGTCGCCCTGTGCCGGGTGGGTGCGGGGAGCCGCTGTCCCATGCCGGGAGGCCGCGCCCAGTGCCGCCGCCGCTGGCGCCCCGGGCCGGGAGCTGCCTCGGCCCAGCGGGTCACCCGGATGCCTTTTCCCAGCTCCCTCCGGAGCCACGCTGCAGACCCCGGGCGGCAGCGGAGGCGCAGGAAGCGGCTGTTGGAGTTGGCTCTGCTGCAGCTCCCGGGAGTGAATCGGTGATGGGCGCAGGGAGAAGAACCTCCCCAGGAACCCGGCTGTCACAGTCTCTTCACCAGTACCAAGGGTTGGGACCCAGGCTCGGACCCTTCCAGGCCCTGCCGACCGTGAAACAAGTCATCTGGTCATCAAGCAGGTAACGTATCCACAGCAAGGCAGCCAATTTGGATTAGTATAAACGACATAAACCCATCCTGTCCCACTGAAAATGGACAAAGCTTAATGTGTTTACAAGCAGCAAGACGACAAAAGTTAACTGGGAACTTCATGAAGAGAACTGCAAAACAGTGCAAGGTGACAGGCACCCCTGCTCAGGTTGCCCTAAACACCTACAATGAACCAGCTCTACCTCACGTTTGCTGAACTTTTCCTTGTTTTCCCATTTGCAGATGCTCGCATACTGCCCCTGAGAACCAGTACCAGCTCCGCTGTCATTGGCACAGCTTCTCTTTCAAGGAACAGAGCCTCGATGGCTCTGCTGCACATCTTTAACACGATTGCTGCAACCCACTGAGCAGCACTTTAATTCGGCTACGAATACCAGCAGCGATAGAAAACTTGGTAACAGCACCTGTGCTTAAACTACACGAATGAGGGCTGTTCTACAGGGCATAGTTTAATCCTCCAGGGCGAAGATGAGGTTTTGCTGCATTTCACTATAAACAGAAAATTTTCCCTACATGCTCTAAAAAATTTGCATCTTTGAATTCTGTGGCCATATCACAGAGACGTGCAGTCAGAAACTCTTCAATCACCAACTTAAACATTGATTGGTAAAATCGGCATCATGAAACAATCACATTACTGTACTCAGTTTCCCATGAAAGGGATGTAATCCCCAAGTAGAATACTTAAGAGGTTTCCATCCAACATTAAGATCCAGCTGTGCTAATGACATGCATGCATACTCATGAACACTGGCTGGCACGGCCTCCAGGGTGCGGTGTGATGCAGCTAAGAAAAGAGTATTCTGTTATCAACAGGCACAGGTTCAGCTCTTCGCTCTGACTGGACCTGGTGGAGTGATCGTATGGAATGGGCAGCATTCCGGAGGAAGAATAAGAAAAGCAAGAGACAGCAGTGAGAGGAACTGGAATGCTGAGGTAAAGGTGAGGCATTTGCTGACCTTTTAGCAGCATGAGTTAGGATTCTCACTAAAGAGATGCAACAACGTAAATTACAGTTTCTATACTATATTAAAAGTATGCTGGTTTGAGTTGTCATCTAAGAGTCAGGTTTAGATCAGGTACTGCCCAAAGCCAGGTTAAATAGTACATCCAAGAATGCTCATAAGCTGGTGTAATAACAAAAGTGGATGCAGGAAGGGAAATGAGTGGCTGTGGGGGGAGCTAGGTTTCTTGAGCCCATGACATAAAACTGTTCACATCACGAGGCCTCTCATACCAAAGGCCCATTTGATGCACACCCATGTGTATATTCAGACAGGTATTTCAGATATTTGTTAATTATGTGTGCCACATCAAAGAAAAGAGCTGTGCAATTCTAAATGTCAGTTTGGTTAAAAATAGTGAGGAAAGCATACTTAATTTGCATGGGGTGACATGCAATTTAAAAATATTAATTAAACTATGATTGTCATTTGCCCATGAGTTCATGCGTATAATATTAAACACACAGCTCTGTTAAACAAATACTTTCAAACATGTCTAAAATAAAACCATTGCACAGTGTTACGCTTATGAAACCATATCTTGTTTAAAATTAGCAGGCAGTTTCAGAGTCAGATTCAGCCAGGAAAATGGAAAAAGAGACTAAATTATAATATGGGAAAGGAAACACCAAATAAGAAAGAAAAGGCAGAAATATATAAGAAAATACCAGGCCAGGCTGAAGCTACTTAAGGGCAATAGTGATGACAGTTGCTTTCTGGAGCATCTACAGGAAAGAGATGACACTGGATGTAGAAAGCAAAGACTCAGGTTCCCTTTTGCTGATTCTCTAGTGAGAAAGTCTGGCAGAGTAGTGAAACAGAAGGCTTTACTGAATGCTTGGAAACAGCACAGTTCACCAAAGGACACCTCACAGCACACAGAGATATCGCTTTAGGCCTTTTTATTTCAACAATATAGTGTGGCTATAGTAGTATGTCAAGGGTTGAGGAGATCCTTACCCTCGCTGAGCTACAGACCTGTGCCTCATCTTTTCCTTACCAATTCCTTTGTTGGAATTATTATATTTGTAATTCACATTTGCCTATCTCTCTGGCTCTTAATGAATGCCTAATGGATGATTGGCCTGAGGATCAGTAGTAGCATGTCGGGTGTACCTGGGATGAGAGAAATGGATGTCATAATAAGTACTTCTACTGTGCTAAAGATGCAGAAATAATAAGTGGATCGGTACAAATAAATTTTACCTGTAGGTGAGAAGGTGCCACATTCAGCACAGTGGTGACCTGCCTGTTCTGCAGATACAGCCTATTTCACATGTGTCTGTGCAATTTTAAACAGCATAATAAATCACACAACATTTTTTCACAACTAAATTCTTCCTAATCTAACCAGACAATTCTTAAACCTTTAATGGACCCAGGTTTGTAAAATCATTTCATCTGGGTTTTTGAGCAGTAATCCTCAAATTATGGGTCTGTAAAAGCAATAATGGAATGTTTCTTAAAAGAATTTTTCCTCAGTGAGTCTATTATTATAATTTAAAAACCGTATATAGTCACCTCTACATTCTGCATTAACCCTTTTTATGATAATTATGAGTAAAGGGCATCTCTCATTTTCATTAAATAACACCCTTGCATTTCACCAAAACAGTAGACTGTATAGGATTGAAAGCAAAATGATGGATGCAGACTCTTTTTTAACTGATTCTGTCCATGCCACTAAGTCCTTGTTAAGATAAAATCCACTCAGTTTAGAGTTATACTTTGATGTTCACGTAGGACTAATTTAAAATTTTGAGACCTGATTTTCAGTGACACACTTTTCTCATAAATACATGTACATATTAGAAAACTATATGTGAAGGTACATATGTGTATGCTCCAGCATCTGCTGGCCTAGGGGAATTATCACATCACAACATCCACCTTGAAAACATAACCAGCAGAACCTATCCTAGGTGTTCTACTTCAGTATGATTTGCAGATAATTTTAAAATCACTTTCAAAGAGTTGCACCAAACCAAATCATTGCTCAGGCCAAGTGTCAAGCCTTCATATCCCATTTCAAAACATATGATGGCTCTAGGAATCTCATTTGTAGACGTTATACATTATATATGCTGGAGCTATAGGTATGTTCATTCATTTTCATGCTTTTGACAGAACTGGATCACAGAAAAGTCATGTAACACCACCAAAAGTGCGATCCCATATAATCACTACAGTTCTCTTTTGACAGCCGGCATTAAAGAAAAGTAGGTTAGGGAACATTAGGTGTGGGAACATACATTATTTGTCTCAGCCTCACACTGTTCATCTCTAGTTTTATTGCATCTCTGCACAGCACTATCTGGCTGCATTTAGTAAGGTTTACATTTAGTGACAACTACACCCTCCCCAAAAAAGAAGAAAATTCTCAAGGGTACTTTGCCGCACCAGCTTTAACACTACTCCTGCCTTGATCCATTATAAATCATTACTAAACTTCACAGTGATCTATTTTCTTTCGTCTTCTTTAGGAGTTTGTAATTCATGAATTCTGTGTAGAGCTGAAAAAACCCTGTTGTAATTCACATTCATTTTATGAAATGTGATGGGAATAAATATGAACAATGTGGTATCACAGGAAGGCAAATCCAAATTGTTTGATGGAGAAATACTATAAGAACATCACCAATGTATAGGCATTTTTCCAGAGAGAGTGCAAAGCTGTGATATTCCTCTATTACACTCTGAATGTTCAATGAAATCCTGAGTTTGTTAAGCAGACCAGATTATGAGTAGCAATTACATTAGGGTAATTGCTTGAAAAACAAAATAAAATTATTCTCTCTTGAAAGGGTTCAGTTGTCTTTGTAACGACTATCAAGGCATCATTAATTGCATATTAGTTTTTTTGTACTTGTAACTTAGCTCTCTTAACAAAACTGAAGGTCCACACAACCTGCTCCATTAAGTAAATTATGTCTCGTTTTTGTTTAATAGTGTTATTGACATCAGATTTTTGAAACATGCAGCTACAGAAGAGGATTAGACTTGTCTGCATTTCAAATACTTACAGAAATAATTGGAGGAAGTTTGTCAGGGTTCCTTAACAAAATTTTTAAGCTGCACTTTATCAATAAGCTCTACTGGACAGCAAGTCATTCCAGACACCTGAAAGAAAAAGCCAGACCACAACCAGCACTGTTTTATTTCTCTCTTCTTTTTGGCTTCAAATGTTTTCAGTGTGATTCAGTTTTTAAAGAATAATCTCAAGTTGCTGCTTTATCAGCAGTTATGTCAGGAGGCTGCCATCCATCGCAGGCCAGCACACACTCATTCCCTGCAGCATACTGCAATCTTCTGAGCACCTTCCCAGTCCCACTGCACAGCACAGAAATTCTGCAGTTTACACATTTTTTTCACTTGTGATGCCACAGTGAAAGGCTATTTCAACATCACACCACATCTCCTACCTCCCTGGTGACTTTATCTTTTAGTAACTGTATCTGGATTGATTTAAACTGCGGTGGTGCTGGGTTTTATTATCTACATAGTAGAAAAGCACTGCAAGACAATAGTGAGACCCCGTATCTACTAAGATGCTAAACTGATTTCTCTCTTCTGCCTGTTCCTTCATATCTATTGATGAGATGAGTTTGGATGATTTAATTTAGTTTATGGTAAATCCTTTTGTGCTTATATTAGGGGCTTACTCTCTCTGGTAGCTGGAGTCTCAAAGGATTTACTACTCCCCTTGACATACAAAATGTTTGGTAATAAATGAGGGCTAAAGTAACTCAAGAAGTCTCTGCTTGTAAATGATAGAAGAGCAGTACCAAAATAAGGCTGAATTGCATTTCAGGTGAATTAATGTGTTTTCAGATTCCCCTTCACCTACAGAAATTGAGAGAAATAACAGGCTCAGTGGGGCCTGAGGTTGTCTTTATTACTTTATTACTTTACTTCTTTTCTACAGAAGGAAATTGAACAAACTATCAATATGTGCTTAGTCAAGATATACTAGCTGCATGAATTACTAGACTTATTTTAGAATTTAAGTAGGAGATCAAACAGATTGGAATTAGAAGCATGAAAACTCCTCTAAGTCACAGAATGAACAATGAATGCACATTAAAGCTATCTCCCAGGGAGAGAACAAATATCTTTGCTCAGAATGCATATTGTTATCAGAGCTGATGAAAATAGCCACCTGAGGTTGCTCAGCAATGTGCTTCCAGCCTCCAATTCTGTTATAAAGAAAGAAAGAAAATTAGAAATTAATTAAAGTGTTACATACAATCAGGCTTATCTAAAATGGAGCATGCACTGAAAAACATATCATTAGGACTGAACAGACACCTTCAAATGAGTTTAGTGACTGGTTTTTGTACTGTGGAGAAGGGCTGTAGACCAATTGAGTGCAGATGCAGAGGCTGCAGAACAGCTCCCCTCTCACACCACCCTGTAGTGTTTCCACTACCAGCCCAGAAAATGCTCTCTGGTATAATGTTACCCATTAGTTGGGAACACTAATAATTTTTAGAGCTGTCTTCCATCCATTCTTATGACTGGGAAACTTGTGCAAAGACTTATAAGTTAGCCAGAGCATGCTGTTGAGCAAGCTGATGTCTGTGAGATGGTGCAGCAAGTAACTCGGAGCTGGTGCTCTGCCGTTTCACCGACAAGCACTGGGTTAAAAAGCACGGCAATACTGACAGTACAGTTCTGAACCAGACTCCATACACTGCAGCAATTCCACTGTAAACTGAATAATAGTTACTCTATACTATGCAGTATACTTATTATTGACTGCCATTTTACTTGCATCCAATTACCAGTTCAGCAGGAAAAGCGCAATAGAGGGTAAGGATAACCAGGCTTCTCTTGTTTCATCGACAATTTTTTTTTTTCTTTTTTTATTTCCTACTGCTCATGTTATCAATAACTAAAACTTTGTGCCTCTGGCTACTCTTCATTAAAACTTGCCCCAGATACTTCCTTAAAGGTTTTATTTGGTCCTAGAAAATGCAATTTGTGTTTCACCTGTCTCAGGAGTTGTTACTAAGACTGATGTATGGCTTTTTTTTCTTTATTTGTCTACTATAGTTATATTTTTAAAGTTCCAGTAGTATGTTTTCAAGTATAAATTTCTCTTAAACCCATTCTGCATCAAGCGTTGCACTTGTTATTCACTGCAATACCCCACATAGTCTTAAAAGTCCTAATGATTTTACAGTATGAGAATATCCTTGGAATCAACTAAAATCATTATTACTGACAATTCTCCTAAATTTTCTTCTCGATGTTCTCAATACGTATTCATAGTACAGTGATTTTTGGGTTCATAGAAGAGCAAATTACAGCTTATTTCCCAAAGCTCTTCTTAACATGAGTAGACAAATAACACAGCAAGAATTTGGAACTGTGCCCAGTGAAGCTGTTCCACAGAAAGAATGAAAAAGGATATAAATGAACACCTAAAAAATCTACCTACTTTTCACAGCCAGACTCTTAGTATTGTATTAAAAAGGACAGAACGATGACAGTGTATTGGCGCATCAGGACAATAATCTGTTCAGCTAATTTCACTAAAACACAAAACAAGTTTAAAGCAGTAGGAAAGAAGAAATGCCAACCTGTGCTCAAGTGTGGATGTCAGATCTTTACACAGGCTGTGAGCCAACACCTACCAGGAAACAGACACAGAACATGTCGAGTCCATCGCTACTAAGTCATGAGGTGGATTTCCATGACACAAAATGCTCTGCTCTCTTTGGTTTGTCACACTGGATAAAGAAATGCTCTCTTTCTGGATCCTCATTGATTCTGCCAACTATTGACAGTAACAGCTGGAATGATAAAAAACTGGTAGCATGTCATCAAGGATGGTGGGCTCACAGCTAGGGATAGGAAATTATACCTGCCCTGAAGGTGTAATGTTTTCATCTCTGTTCCATGCTGTTTAGGCTGTTTTTATTATTGTACATTGTACAAAATTTCTAAAAAGTAAAGTCTATCTGAAGCATGCAAGTGAACTCTGATTAATATAAAACCCAGTAATGTTTTCACAAATGAGCATGCTGATTCAGACCACATTACAGAGAAGAGGGAAAAATAAAAGAAAAAAAAAGGATAAGCATTAACAATGGAACAAAACTACTGTCCGAGATTTGTAGAATAATCAAAGCTGCTTCAACCTTCCATGGAGTTTAAAACCATGGAAAGTCAGATTTTCTTTTGCATAAATAAAACCCTGTAATTCAATATACCGTTTAACTAAGACACAGTCTGTGCAGCAGAGCTGTGGATTCTAGTTGTATGTTCGAACCAGAGCATGAAAATAAAAGGAGAGCCTGTGGTAAATGGGTTGAAGAACGAGAAGGGAAAATCATTTCAACAATTGAACAGTGAGTGAACAAGACTGGCAGCCCTGGGGATTCATATATACATAGGCTGTAAGTAAGCTTAGAGAGGAGAAAAAAAAATACAGTGAGTATAAGCATAATCAGTGATTTAGAGGATCACAACTGTTTTAAGAGAGGACTGGTACTTGTTTTCACAAGACTTAAACCATACATATTGTTATGATACAACATCATATGTAAACATGATGCCTGAGCAGTAAGATATTTGTCAAAAACTGAAAGACAAAACTGAAAAAATTTCTGTCCTTGCTCTTCCATGTTTTTGAAGGTTGAGTCATCTGAGATCCTCTTTCATACACATCAACCTCTCACACAGGATCAATGGTGCTCCCCTGAGCTGACATTCATTTATTTATCCTTGAGGGCAGCAGTAGCATGGCTGCATGCATTACTCCCCAAGAAAGCATCCCCTCCTAGAATATCCATGTGGCTGTCAAAACATTCCAGTTGTTTCCTCAGTTGAAGATAAAGGTGCCAGATAAAGAAGCCAACTAAATTAATGAAAAATATTATTTTAATAAAAATTAGGAAATAAAATTGAAGAAAACTGCAGTAAAACCACTTAGGATAGTATCTACCAGTGCCTGTAGTGGCAAATGAACAGTAATTTTGCAAAACAGTACCTACTTAAAATCAGAATTACATGAAAGTAACTATAACTTTTCTAAATAAATAATTTCTGTACAGAGTTCTCACTCTGGGAAGCCTCAGAACCAATCATACTCTAGAGGGCATAGGGGAGAATCCTGCAGCAGGCAACATTAATAAAAAACAATTTATACATACGTTGCTCTATATGTTGCTCTATATTTTTATTTTACACATTTCCTTTCAAACAGAAAACAGTCACGCTGATAGAACCAGTGGGGTCACATATTCTAAATTAAAAGTAGCTAACAGAAAAGTTCTTTGATCTTGTACAGATTTGAGAGGACTCCAGGGTAACGCAGTATACATAGCACAGAAAATCCCATGATCCCCAGATTGGAGTATACATCTACAGCAATCATTGTTCAAATACCCTTCATCAGAGCACTTTTTCCCATGGCAGCATAGTATTTGTTTTGTCCATGTCAGGGGAGGTGCTGTGAAGATTAAACCAGTTTTAAAACCTCTTTGAATAAAATACTCAAGTATTCATTTATACTTAAATTTGTATTCAGATAGTCAGACTCACTTATAGACTATTCAGATGTTTATAGATTTTTCAGTTACTATCTCACTCAACCAGTTGTTTTGGGAGTTAACTGTAATTAGCTTTTATGAATCTATCATTATTCACAGATGCTCTTGGAACAAATGAACAAAAATATGTTTATCCATTTGTGTTGTTGAGTACCAGAAATATGGCAGCTCACATATAATTGTCATGTAACTCAGGAAAACCTACTCCTTTTAAAATATTCCTTTACTATAGTAATTTGCTAGCTTTCATAAATGACAGTAATTACAACAATTGTTATTTTTTAATCTTACTTTTTCCATGCTCTTCTGCTCTAACTACGAAAAAACAGTAGAAGTTATGTCCATAAAAATGGCATTGTACTAGCTTGAACAAAGTGATTCAAAGAGATAATATTTAATACCATTGTTTCATTAGACAACATGGCATTGATCCATTTCCATGGCTACAGGTGCAGCAATCAAAAATTCAACTCTTCTTGCCTCCCCTATTGCAAAGAACTGGTGTATAGTGATGAGTCAATTTGTTCTCAATCCTACATTTGCTGAACTTAATGGCAAAGCAGTGTCCATTGATTACAGTGACACAGAAGGAGGAATCATAAAGGCTTCCTACTTCTCAAAAGCAAGCTGCACTAGCAAATATTTAACAGTCAAGCAATTTTAAATATTTCATGCAGTGTCTATTCATCTACTGAAAGTACATTAATCCCAGTTGGAAACAATTACAAATATTCATTGCAGTGCCCACGTTTGGCTTGGCACTAGTCTCACTGTTTTTGCTGGTAATTAACTTGATGCATCCCAGCACAGAAGGGCTCAGCAAGATTTCTGCAAAGCTCTATCCAGAGTCAAGGGCACAAAAAGTTAACACAAAACCCCTTAGTGATATGTAAATCTTGATGTGCAAGGATTCACCATTTTAATATTCCCACAATGTAACTTTGTTTCAGAAATATTTGTATTTACTGCGTAACATATGCTCTTCTTCCTTACGGGCAATTTTCACTCTCAAGGTCATTACTAATATTCTTCCAGAAGTTCTTCACAGGGAAGAGCAGATGCAGAGCAAATATGTGGATCAATTTCAGTACAGTATGGTACCAACCAAGAGTTCTGCAGCCGCATTAGCTATGATCACTGTCAGGCAGGCCTAAAACCAATAGTGCCAAGGCAGCCCCAAACCTATTTTTATGCTCTTCTGAGGGCCCCACATTTAGAGCTACTGAAATACAGAAACCAGCAGCAGCTGCATAATCAATTTATGTGAAAACATTTGGAAACTATTAAGTCAGAGATTCAACAAGACAGTATCAAAAGAAGTTACTAAATCCTTCTCTTATTTCTAGTCATGTGACACTGAATTTGAACCACAATATCAAAACAACAGTGTTAGGGATCTTACTAGCACCTTTTTTGAGAGAAGAGCTATCTCATAACAGCCTTGGGCTCTAATAATTCCAAATTTGTGTTTGCAACTACTAATTCATTAATTCTCCCTTAATCTTCCAGGTTTTGTTTCCACAGACCACAGCCAGAGAGAATACCAGAAGAAATCACAATTGACCTCATGGGAAACTATATTAAAGAGCACATGAAGTTCACCCTGTTCTTAGAAGGGCGGCAGGTTCTGGCCATGGCAACCAAGGCAGTTTAGTCATTTTGACTGGGTGTCCCTGTCCTAGGTTACAATGTAAGATGTAACCAAAAGCATGTATTCCATTACCATCTGCATAAGCTGTTAAAACATGTGGGGCAGTGTTCGTTATCTGCTACAGTGACTCATCCTTGATAACTCCCTCCAGGAGCTATCTCTGTTTAATGGGCAATCAAGGACCCTGTGCAGGACTCATAGATAACTCCTACCGACTATCTCCTGTTAATGGGCCCATCAATACCTTGCCTCGTGACTCACCATCCCATTGTGAGATGCTCCGCCCAGGAGGAGGAACTGAGCGTTCCATCAAAGGTTTGGAACAGCACAGTAGCC
>VZRV01010666.1:153567-283577 GCA_013398115.1 Falcunculus frontatus | reverse complement strand
GAAGGGAAGGGAAGGGAAAGGATAAAAGAGTAAGAAAGAAGAGAAAAATAGTGAGAGGAAGAAAGGGAAAAAGCAAGAAGGAAAGAGAACAGATGAGAGGAAATTAAGCTGCCGTGAGAGAGGAAGGGAGAATGAGATGGGGGGTGGGTGGAGAAAGGAAGAGAGTGCAAGATTTTAAGAAAGAAAGAAAAAGAAATAGCAAGATGTAAATAAAGAAAGAAAAGAAAGAGAGGATAATATTTTTTTGTCCTGTTTGAACCCAGAGGATGATTTTATAAGCGCTTCCAAATTAAACCACATTTTGCTGAATCAATAGCTTTTGTGCATATGGTAAAACCATCATTAAAGGCCATGCTGTAGCCATGAGTATCATGTAGCTTGTTGAAAAATATTTTTGTGATCTTAATTGAAAACTCCTAATATTTTTGAAAGGTATGTCAAAAAGTATTTATATTATCTGCAAAAGGTTCACTGTAGTATTTTCTGTTTTACTGTTGGTTGGTTTCTTACAGTAAATTTAAATCTCTCCTAAATTACACTTACTAATACAGAATGTTTACGGTCATAGGTAGCGCTAAAGTAAAATATCTACCTTCTTCATGTAAGAACAATCATAAGGACAATTAACTTAGAGTCTAATCCAAATTGCATTAAATTCAATCGGGAAACTGATTTAAAGACTACAAGGACAATAGCAGAAGATGTAGCCTCCAGTTATCAAGGAAGTTGGTATAGAATATAGAAGTATATGCTAAAATCTTAGCAACCAAACAGAAGAAATAATATCAGCTTCTACCACCTTTGAAGCTATCTGTCCTTAACCCTTCCTTACCCACCATGCAGATCTTTGTATAATCAAGACATGAATGATTTTCATCGTCTATCTTTGGGTCACGCTGACACAGTTGTATTAGCTTTTAGCGAGTCTTTCTGAGAGAGCTAGCACGTCCTCCTCCTCTTGGTATATCTGTTCAGTCATGACAATTTCTACTGCAGATAATTTTTTCATACCTTTTTTCAACTGCTTTTTTTTAATCCTTTTTCTAGGCTAAAGTGTTCTCCCTGCTTTCAAGTCCAGAGGGTAAATATTGGAACATTTGAGCAAAATCCCTTTAACCACTTTTACATCATTGACAAAGTGTGCTGAAGCCAATGGAAAGATGCCCACTAACTTCAATATGCTTTAGATCACACACTTGCTGTTTTAACTCAGATATTTTTCACCGTCATGGGCTATAAATCATCCAGGAGGATATTTTGCTAGCACAAAATCTGTAATCACCACAGGCAGGAGCTCTTCTCAGTAGTTACACTTCTGGACCTACCCTACCTTTGTTCTCTTTAACGCTTTTCGTTCTCTTTTATATAGATACATAATGTCATTTATACATCTATATATGTCTTATATATCTCACACATTTAAGAACCAAGATAGGGTATCTAAGGATACATGCTTCTTTCACACAGGCCCCACCTTTGCTGTGAAACAAAGAACATTATCTTGCAACCAGTGATTCATATATAATATGACTATAAAAGTTTTGGTAGACTGACAGGTCATGCAGAATGTCCTCGTATTAACAGGTATCTTAATGCTGCAATGTTTGAAGAAAAGGGAGAAGATAGGGCTACAAAGGGAAGAAAACTTGGGGCACTTGTGCTTGGCTCTTCAGCCAGGAGCACAGTAAAAACCTTGGAGGGAATGTACGTGTTGGTTGCTACTGAAATAGATGAAAACAAAGCATATGAGGAAATTAGAGAACTATCCCGAGATAACATGCACCACCACAGGTAAAAGTTGAAAAAATCTTTTCAGCAATTATTTCATTCACTGCAAAAAACGATGTGTTGGCCCAGTAAATGAATTTGAATTGAATTCTTTGAAGAGTTCTTTGAAACTGTGCTTTAAAAGTACGTATATATTTGGAGGACTAGGTCAAATCAGAGAAGAGAAGGAAGAAGCAGGGGATTTACCTTCTGATCCACACTTTGCCTTGGCAGAATAAGTACAAACTTGTATCACCAGACAGCAGATTTTTCTTTCATATATTACTCTTAGGACAATTCAATGAATTTGGCAGTATACTGCTATGAGAATCATTGTGTAGTCTAAAGGTTCACACATGCCAAGGCAACATTTAGCCCATAATCCAGAAAAATATTCTATGATTTAAAGCTAAATGGAAGTCTATCACCATAGAACACTTTCTAACACCATTGGAGAGATTTTTTCCATATGCAGTGCATCAGGCAAAAGCCTGATCCCCTGGCTTTCAGATGGGTGAAGTACCTCAGACCACGTCACCTTGCTTCTGTTTTTTAACTATGCCCAAAAGACAATTTAAACTTTTTCAAACTGACCTGAAAATGAAAGTTAAAATCTTTCTTCTTTCAAATGTTTGAAAAAAACCAAAAAAACAAAAAAAGAAACTCTCACTTGAACTTTACCTTTTTTTAAAATTATTTTTGGTCAGTCTCATTACTATTTATCCCTCTTCTAAAGACAGAGGTTATGGCAAGAGCTGTCCCACAGACATGAAGGCTCAACAGGTCAACTGTTCAAAAACTGAAGGGGTGCCTGTTAAAAATGCAGTGCTGCATTTAAAAAAAAAGAAGTTGGATACATTGTCTGAAAAACAAGGATGAAACTCACAGAATCATAAAGAACAGTGTAGGTCATCTTCTCCAATCTCACTGCTCATAGCAGGATGATTTGTTGGGGTCCATCTCAGACTTTAACCTTGCAACACAGAAGTTTCATTGAGCCCAGTCATGTCCAGAACTGCACTGGACCAGTTGGGAGGGAAGCTGCAATTAAAAACAAATTTGTTTAGATCACAAGGAAGAAATGCTGAATCAACAAGTTAAGTGTAAAACTGCAGGATCTTTTTTCTGTAATTTGTGCATTTATTTCGTTCAAACTATGCTAGGTAACACATGTGGCTGTTGCAGAAAAATAGAAGGCAAGTCATTTCCCATATTGACTGATTTATGCTTTCTTAGGTATAAACAGTATGTTTGCTGGCAGTACTAAATTAGGAGGAGCTGTCGACTCTTTTGACTGTGTGAAGTTTAACCAAATGAGGGCTGGATTCTGCACCTGGGACAGGACAACCCTGGACATATGGACAGGCTGGGGAAAGAGAGTCTTGAAAGCAGTGACACAAAGGGACCTGGGTGTCCTGGTTGACAGAAAGTTGAAGATGAGCCAGCAGTGCCCTGGCAGCCAGGAGGGCCAACCCTGTCCTGGGGGGCATCGGGCACAGCATCACTGCTGGGCAAGGGAGGGGATTGTCCTGCTCTGCTCTGCACTGGAGCGGCCTCACCTCGAGTGCTGGGGGTAGTTCTGGGTGCCACAATACAAGTATATAAAGTGATTAGAGAGTGTCCAGAGAAGGGCAGTAAGGATTGTGAAGGGCTTTGAGGGGAAGCTGTATGAGAACAGCTGGAGTCTCTTGGCCTGTTCAGCCTGGAGAAGAGGAGACTGAGGGGACCCCTCATTGCAGTTGCAACTTCCTCATGAGGGGAAGAGGAGGGGCAGGCACCGATCTCTGCTCTGTACTGACCAGTGACAGGACCTGAGGGAATGGCCTGAAGCCGTGTGAGTGGAGGTTTAGGTTGGATATTAGGAAGAGGTTCTTCCCCCAGAGGATGGTCAGGCACTGGAACAGGCTCCCCAAGGAAGTGGTCACAGCACCAAGCCTGACAGAGTTCAAGAAGCACTTGGACAATACTCTCAGGCACATGGTGTGACTCTTGGGGTGTCCTGTGCAGGGCCAGGAGCTGGACTTTGATGATCCTTATGGGTCCCTTCCAACTCAGGATAGTCTATGATTCTATGTTGGGAGTACTCAGATGCTTTCAGCTACATGCTAATGTAGTTGTTAGAGTGCTTTTGCCATACCAGCTGGAGGTAGTCATTGTTGCAAGGGTTCCAACGGACAAGCTGCAAAATATTTGTATCTCCTGAGCCAACCCATATCTAATTTGCTGAGAAATTTCCTGATTCACCTGCTGAGTAGAAGAAAAGAAGACAAANTTCACCTGCTGAGTAGAAGAAAAGAAGACAAAACAAACAAACAAACAAACAAACAAAAAGTATAGGGAGCATTTTGTTTTCTTTCTGTGATTCTTTTCAAACCAGAGAGAAAATATGAGCTAAATTCTTTTAGAAACACTGTCTCACAATCAGATTTCATTTAAAGAGTTGAGACCCCAATAGGAAAATATTTGCAATAAATAGGCAAGATAAAGCAGTGAAAGACCCTGAAAGCAAAGGAATAAAACGTGATACTATGTATTTTCTTAAACAGGTGTTAGACAGAGAGAAGAGTAGAAGGAATAAAACTGAAATTAAATATTTCCTGTATCTGTGATTGCAAATGGTCAAGAAATTAGGCAATTTGTAAATCATTTTCAGTCTGTCATATAAGAAGTACCACATGGAGGTAATTTCAGTGGTAGGAAGACCAAAATATTAGCCTCACATGATGTGGAGGCCTGGCTTAATTTCAGACATTAGAGTGCTTCTGACAGACGTTGAACCTGTCTGAGGTCTCTGAAGAGCAGAAGAGTGAAGCTGTCCCTTCACTGGTCTATCTGCACTGCAGCCAGTATAACCTTCCTGGAGCTGCACAGATTTAGAGCAGCTGAAAATCTGGCCTTCTGTGGGAATGGTCTGTCCTAACTGAATGCTTTTCTGAAAATATGAGTTAAGACTAAGACAGAAAAAGAGTGAGAGGAAAAGAAGGAAGTCTCCTTCCTATGTGAGGAAGGGAAAACCATAGTCCCTAGACTGTATCCTCACCAAAAAAAAAAAAAAATGTGTTCTGTACAGCTTGAGAGCTTAAGTGTTTCTTATCTCTGTCAATTGCCCCTGGGATACCCACAAAGGCTCACTGTGCTCCTGCCAGCTAGAATGCATTACAGTAGTTAAAAGACGGAGAAAATCTGAGCTTGAACCTGCACTTAATTATCTGGTCTGGAAGTAAGGGTGTGAAAGGGAGAGCTGCTCCCAAACAAACGGGGTGAAGTGCCTGAAGCCTGGGTAGGTATCCAATTCTTGCTCTAATTTTTGAAACATTTTCTCCCATGGCTGATTAAAATTAAACAGCTCATTTAGAAAATCCAAACGTTCATCTGGTTCTTTATTATGAAGCACTGAAAGCGGCTCTGTACTAAGTAGATCCTACTAGTTTTGTTCCTTCAGGTCAGCTTTAGTTGACACTGATTATGTTGAACAACCGTTTATCTAAGAAAAGATTTAGTTTAGCTCCTATCTCTCCAATAATGCAGTTATCCCTTATTTTATCTCTTGCAGAAATCATGCAGCCAGAAGATGAATATAGCTTATTTAGAACTATGAACACATAGGTTACTGCTAAAATTAATTTCATTTAAAATACCACGGCTCATCCTCACCTGATCCAAAACCTACTTCTAAGAGTACCCTTTTCACGGACTCTGTTGAGAACTGGGGATCTCCCTCAAATTTAAAATTATTTTAACATTAAGGAGCAATTGCCTTGTAGGAGACTTTTAGACAATTGAGCTCTTTGCAGCTTTCCTGAAGAAATAGAAACACAAACTTCCTTTTCAACTAAAGAACTGATGTCTTTGCTGCTCACTAAAAGCCCAGGTTTACTGCTTATGAGGCTTCAGGCCCATCTTAATGAAATGCTAATGCAATTAATGTGATATTCCCAGATTTCTTTTTTTCTTTGCTCAACTGAGACTCTATAGATTAGGGAAAAACTTGTGAATTACACTCTTTATTAAATAACTTATTTTTAAATCTTCAAGTAGCCAAATAGAGTATTCTCTCTCAGAAATAATTTAAACACTTTTTAAAACACTTTTCACAAAGCCTTTACAATGGAACTTCTGTTTGATCACATTCAACCTTGCTGCAGTTGTAGCTTTAAGCATACATGACTCAGACAAAAAAGAGATTCTAAGTAATTTATGTCTCCCTCCCTGCTCAGTGTGTGCTAATCACATTGCCACCCACTTTTTTTGGTAAATGATTTACAGCCCTAGTGAATATAATCACCTGCAGTATCTGAGTCACAGAGAATGCTTTTGAACCCTAAACCTCTGCAGGCCTGCAGAGGAACTGAGCTCCTCCTGCTCCTCATGAGGTCTCGGCAGACTCATAGTTTTGCACATATTCATGCTCTAATTACATCTCACAGCAGGTGTTTTCTAAATCGTTCTTCTCAGGTGAGGCAAACTATTTATACAGGAAAATATTAACCTGAAGGCATGTTCATATTTACAGAGAACAGGCGGTCCCTCCCACGTGTCCCTCAGTAGCTTTAGTAAAGCACAGACTTTATTAAACTTATCCTTTATTAAAAAAAAATGAAGAAGCAAACTCATGATCCTGATGTTAAATCCTCTTGGACCAACCTAACCGCAAATGGAAGATCCCGGATTGTATTTTATATTTTAGCTTACAGGTCTACAGTGCCATAATACTGGGACTTGAGCAGGGAGAAGCAGGGACTTGTGCCTCCCACCTGCCCACCTCAGCTCTCAATGCTCTCAGCTGTTAGACATAAAGTTCTTTGATTTTAGTGTTTCTGTGTTCTGGGAGCACTTCTTTTGAGGTCTATGAAGAGAACAACAAAACTAGAGCATCTTCTGAAAAGTTCAACCCAGCAGCATCCTTGCAGGATTCTACAAGTTTTCTCTTCTGCACCCATCTCTTCAAGGAATGGGGTTTGCTTTTTTTTTTTTTTTTCCTGTTTCTTGGAGCAAAAGTCTCCATACCAACAGAAATGCTAGTATGCCCCATCCAAACACGAAAGAATTCAACAATGTGGGTGGTTTTCATTACAAAGAGGTGGCAGCCTGTTCAGTACAATGTCATAGCCACTGTTGTAAAGTCCTTTAAATAGTTTAGTCCTTGGTATTTCAACCTGAAGTTTCACAAGGATAATTTTGACTTATAGATATCCCTTTCTCTTTTACTTTTAGCAAGAAAAAACTCTGACATTCTTTTTAAATTATATTAAAGATTTTAATATTAACTTTTACGAGATGAGATGTACTAGAAGTTTTATGACTCTTAAGGTCTGAAGCAGATTCTTTGCTGAAAGTACAACCAAAATACAAGTGCAAGATTGAAAATGAAGCTTTTTTCTCAGGTTTCCAACTGTCGCAGCTCTGCCTAAGGGTGATTTTCACAACACATGGCCTTATAGTCAATGTTAGCATACAGCAAATATGCACCATTCTGGGGCTGTTTTAACATTGCCATGAGCAGTGCACTGTGGATTCGTTAAGTTGAATTCTATTAATTCAGTTACTTATTTTTAAAAGATTATATCAAAGGAGAGAAATAGGAAGGAATAATGTGGTAAGCAAGTGATGGCACATGGGAACTAGGGCAATAATGTGAATCTGGCCTTCCAGGCAGATCAAGGATTAGTTGAAACCATCAACAATGTCATTTCCTCTCTGGCACTTCTCTGAGAAGCCCTCCATATCAGGGAGAAAAGATTTGTGTTGTAACAGTGCCTTTCCAAACCTTGCACTTTTCTTCTTTGGTTCTTGGTGAAACCTCCATATATGGGGAAAGTGGAAGCTATTTTTCAATTGTTTTGTTGCATTGCTACGCTGTATTTCTACCACCCACTCTTTTCATCGACACCCCTGCTAGTTACGAGATATTCTCCTAAATCAGTCTTTCTTTGTTTTTTTTCAAAGCTTTTGGCCTATTTCCATTTGTCTAGCTGGAATTTTGATCAGTTATGTAGGTTTTGTATGCTTCCATAGAGTTGTAAAGGACTACATAGAGTAACACAGAGCTCAGTTAATGTTATGATGGCCAGCTGAGGGAACAACAAGTGCAGAGATGTAGCCAGAATAAAAATGTCTTTGAGCTCTTCCAATTTTAAAAAAGCTCTAGATTGCTCCCTTCCAAGCACACCTGGCTCATGGAAACAGGAATGTCCAGGCTATGGACCGGACAGTGAGCTGGGATGGGACCACGTAATGTCCTGATGTGACTGATTTTTGATGTGACACAATTCCTTCGAGATATGGGAGATTTCCAAATGGCCTCTGAAACAACTTTTTTATTGCTTCTATGCTTTTGGGCAATATGGCCCAGGGACAAGGACGTAAAAATTGTGTTCAGCAGGGGATGTGGCAAGTACTACGTGTTTGCTACTAGGTTAGACTTCCTTGAGCCTCAGAGCTGAGAAGTTCATTCGGAGAGCAGATGTGGCAAAAAATAAGAAAAAAAAAAAACAACCCAAGAAATTTTTAGTAAGTGAATTACACTTTTAATATGCTGTTCTCTGCCGGTGGCTCTGTGGATGAAGTAATTTTGTGCCATATAGAACTGCTGCCTACCATCACGCCCAGAAGCATGGGTAGAGTTCATTAAAAAAGATGTTAAAAGACTGCTGTTGAGAATGCCAAATCAAGCAGTTAAAAGGTAAGAAATGCCAGCAATAAGACTGTCTCGCCAGCAGCTTTCCTGAGTATAATATTGTAGCCTTTAAATATATGGTAATAATTGCCCCACAGCCCCCTTTTTCTTTCATTTGATCAGTGCCTCTTTTGCTTATCTCGATCCAACTCTTGTTGAATTATTTGAAACACTCACACTACTTTAAGTGTTGCAGTCCTCAAATGATATATTTCTCGGATTTTAGTTTTTGTTTCACTACACAAAGGGAAGCTGTTCCCACAGTTCCTCAGCATTTCTAAGTGAATATTATGCTTAATACTGATTTTCTGGCCACCTTTTTGTCATAATACCTGAATATTCAGCCTGGTTAAGTAAGCTGAAAAACAGCTGACTACCTTTTCCAACCACAATAAAGAGTTGATCATAATTCATATGCACAAGCAGGAAGAATTAAAATTTCATTCATTTTCATTTCATACTTTCTGAGTACTTGGCTTTTTAACATAATAGAATGTTTTCAGCTTAAAAAGACCAAAACCTGCCCCCACAAAAAAGCAAGCACCAGATTGTATTATGGGCCATTTTAATGATCTGTCTTCTGCTGGATGAGCACCTCACCAAATTGATAGTTCTTTCTTCAGATGCCAGGTACACTTAGGAACAGCTCCCACTTTCCCCTTACTCACTTATTTCCATATTCTTAACTCACAAGGCTGCCTGCCCTGCTACCACCCTTGGTTTACCACTACTGCAACAATAACGCTTTTGAAGGAGACAGACTCCTACCAAATTAGATACTTTTAAAATCTGGCTACAACAAAGCAGAGTATTCAACAATCTACTATGTGCCATTTTATCCCTTGATGTAGCTGTTGCTGTGGCACAGCAGTTAATATAAAAACTCTATAAACTGCAATGTTATGATGTATTACCAGTTACATGGTAAATATTCCATTTGTTTATGCTTTATTTTTATGGTTTATTGCATTACTCATACCACTTATTTCCTATGGTACATAACTTCTAAGTATCCTATCTGAATCTGAAAAAATATGCTCAATTTAAAGCACTTCCTAGTTTCAAAAAGAAATTTATTCATAAAAACCTGTTTGTAATCAATCCCACAGAAAAAAAAGCTTTCACATTTTTATAGGTATTTTATGAAGATAGATGCATAGCAAAGTTATTAGCAAGTTGTCTTACATCATATTCTTCTAGATGATGTTATAAATTGAAAAATATGATAATGAGGCAAATGCAACAAGGATTAGTGAAAGTACTGATGGCTGCATAATTCTCAGGGAAACAGCTTTCACCTACTTTCACAGATAATGTCCTCATGATGTCCTCACCTGCTTTCCAGCACAGAGCAAATCGACTGTGCTGTAAACCTGAAATACTGAAATGCAAATGCCTCAAGCACAACTAGGGTTTCCACGATTTCCAAACTATTTATCACTGCTGAATTCTGTACGAGAGGAATTTATTGCCTCCAGGCCTTCAACTGACCAAACAGCGAATAAAATAAAAAAGAAAATCTGCTGAAGATGCATTTCTGCACAAGTATCTTCTTGTATGTTAATTCTTTGAATAGTGTTCTCTCTAAAAGCCTTGTAGGATGCCAGCCATTTGTTGTATCTCCTGGTTTTCTTTTTTTTTTACACTTTTACTGACATTTTTCTCCATCTTTTTACCAGAAAAACAACTTTATATATGCAACAGTGTCCACTCATTTTCCATCTTTTTTAATATTCCAGGTTGAAATTTCTTTTACATAATTATAAGTCAGGTTTTTTACAGTCAGGTCCCCAACCTTTCTTATTTCTGATTAAAATCTTCTCTTGTAAAGGTCCTGGTTTGCTTCCCCTTAAGTTTGTTATTATTTCTGTCACAACAATGCCTGTAGTTCCTAAGCGAGACTGGGAACAAACACATCATATTACTTTCTCTCTAAGCACCTTACAAGAGGCAGGATCTTTTCAAAGTGTTGTAATCTGTATGGGCAAGAAAGGCAAAAATGGTAAAAACCCCAGTATTATCAACATCTTTGCTTTATAGTTGAATAATGGAAGACACGGAAGAGTTCTGGGTATCTAGGTGCTAAATTATGTATTTCCACACCCTTAAAAATCAGCCTGTTGAGGAGCACTTCATAGCTTTAGCCACAAAATATTTAAAACATGAGAACCAGATCCACTCTCCCTTTTTCATGCATGGTACAGCAGGAGGATCCTTTCTCTTTTCTCTTGCCGTCTGTGGCTGATGTTAGAGGCAGACAGCTGAGCTCCCCTGTCCCTCCTTTCCGCCTGCTGTGGGCTGGGTGGAGGGCAGACAGGTTGCACCATTCACCACCTCCTTCCCAGACCCTGCTTAGGACCACAGGCACAAGGCGGTAATATTTGTTACCACATCTTTTGTCACAATTGCAGCTGAAATCTGAAGCAATGTTTTGTTGACACCCACTGTACAGCATATGCAGCTCCTTGTGCTGCCAGTCACCTTCTTGTGCT
Source organism: Falcunculus frontatus (assembly GCA_013398115.1). Lineage (NCBI taxonomy): Eukaryota > Metazoa > Chordata > Aves > Passeriformes > Falcunculus > Falcunculus frontatus. Next base: position 272,642 of record VZRV01010666.1, on the reverse strand, counting down.
CAACCATGTATTTCATTTCTTTCTTCATATGTTCCAAGGGTATCTAGTCCCTTGGGAACAACCTTGGGAAACATACATAATTAGCTCCACTGTTTACAGGACAATTGCATTGTCAGATCCAGTCACCGTTTTTGAAAACACTCATAAACCTCAGTATCTGTTATTCTCTCCTCTCCAGTCTCTCAATTACTATTGTTTGTTTTTCTTGGCTCATGTTTGAGTTCTGCTCTGCCTTTCAGTTATGAGTATATATTCTTTGTGTGTGCAGTAATACAAATATTTACTGTGAAGTATCATTGATATGATTCAGAAAGTATGCCTTGTGAAGTCTCAGAGGGAAGAGTTTCAATATTTTAGCACATTCTGCACAATTTCTGAATTCATCAACAATAAGAGAGTAACCCTGTACATTTTATATGGATATTAAGGCAGAGTGAAGCTCTGATCCATTTATTACCAAGCCCATGCAAGTGTGCTTTGAATACAGATTCAAAATATTCTTGAGTTTTGCAGTTAAAGATGTCTGCAAGTTAATTGGTCTCCAGTTACAGCCATATTGTCATGGTCGTAACTCCACAAATGATTCCAAGATCCCCAGACAGCTGTACATCTTCAGATGATTCCTGTCCTGACTAGGTTGGAGTAAACTAGGTTGGAGTAAACCAGCTTGTTTTCCAAGGAGAAAAACACAAAAGCGGTGTGGTAGCTTTTAGTCCAACCTGCTTCCTACAGGCAATACAGTCACAGCTGGCTCTGGATAATTTATTATTTATATTTCAGTCTAAATGGGTATGAACCTGCCAAAATCTTCCTAGCTATACCCACTGTGGCTGTGCTCATCTATAAAATGGCTGTAACAATTCTTTTTTCTGCACATTTCCCATCTTGTTTTTGAAAACTCTTTGTTTCATGCTGTATCTGTAAATTAATTAGCATAATGGGACCTTTGTCTTGAGGGCATGGAAATAATTATGTTCACTGGAATCATCTTGCAATGCTACTAAAACTGGGGGGATGGGGGCAGGTGGAATAATAAATATATTTGGTTATAGGTAAGCAGTGTACAGGAACTGGTATTATGAATGACAAGCATTGCCTGTCAAAATAATTAAGTTGTAAACACATATGAAAAAGTATATTTTTTAAAAATGCTTGTACAATGGAGAATTGAATTCCCAAGTGTTCAACTGACATGACCTTGCTGTACAGAAGAGAAAGCAGAGGATTTGTATGGAAAATAAGAGAGACAGTCTGACTCAAGGAAATGCAGAGGACAGCTGTTCTCTACAGGAGACAGGGGAGCTTAATTCTTCAGCTCTGTGGCTGTGCAGGAACATGGGATGCATGTAGCCCGCCTAGGAATAAACAGGTTTCCCTGCAGAAAGATGCTCCTCCCACCACTCATTTCTTCTCCAAGAGCAACTGTATTGCTGAACCCAAACTCCAGTTTCTGCCTGTCTTGGTACACTGAGGCAAAAACCATGAGAGCGTAGTAATGCATATTATTCTTGAAGGGCTCTCCAGAAAAGTTGATTTTATTCACTGAATATTTTGTCACCATTGCAAAGTATTCCAATTGGTTCCATAGTAAACGGAAATATTTATGTGTAACTAGAAATTCATCAGCCTTCTCTGGCATCACTTGAATTTCTGGCCTTTGGTTTAGTATGGTTGGGCTTTGGTCTCTGCTGGTTGGTTTAAACTACACAGATGGTTGTCTTTAGGCTCTCCAAAATTAACCTGTAGACAACACCTTTTTGTTTTTTATGTAAGAACTGTGGGTTATGTTTCTGACTGAATGTACTACTAATATTGAAACTGACTCCTCAATGTAAAAAGTTTTCCATCATTACTTCCTTGATATTTCTTTAATTCTTTTGTATGAATTTCCCATTTGTTTACACTGAGCCAATCCCGCTTCCAATGAAGACAGTGGTGTAATCAGTCACTTCAAACATGCCAGGTTTCTGACCCAAAGAATCATTTACAACAGGAAGCCAGTCCTCCTTCCAGTGGTGCAGAGACTCCCTGACTCCTGAGTTAGTGTAATCCCTTTTGCAGCAGAAGGGGAATTAGAGTGGGTATGTTGTCACACTCAGCTGTTTCCTCAGCTGTGGAGGAATTGAACAGGAATATTTTCAACTGAGCAACCTAACGGCTGGGGCAGGGAGACATTGTGGGTGTTAGTCTCCCAGGGCACCTTGGTTTCATGAGGGCTCTGACATTCTCCCTACAAGGGGTAAGCACATCCTCTGGGGCAGACCCCATCATACCACCCTGCCATGGTCACACTTTCCTAGGGAAATGGAAAGGTCTAATGTGGTCCACTCTTGAAAATGGCTTCAGTGAATCTACGCTTTTACTATGAAAAATGGTTTGCCAGGAAACCCATGTCTCCTCCTGGCAAGACTGAACAGCAAAAAGTGATTCCAGAGTAATGATCACATGTTCAGTGGACACAAACACATCTAGTGATGTTTTTTAATGTAGGAAAAAAATGGTCTTGAGAAAAATTAGGCTATCGGTCTCTTTCCCTCTCCTGACTGCCTTTCAAAACAGTGTAATTTGAGAGTTCTCTGCAATGTGTGTATGTACAGCATGGTTGAAATGGTAGGGCACTGAATGGCACTTCACTGTTTTAAAATGCACTGTTCAATCTATGGCAAACCAGTATTTCTTTGGTGAATTGTGTAGAGTAAGCAGACTGTTCATGACAGGTCTATGAATAATAATGGTGAATTCATCACGATGCTTTTGCTCCTGCTGGATTTTATTATGCAAGGCTGTTCCACAGTAACTATTACTGAGCTGCAACTTATAGAGAAGCTTAAAGGTTGCAAGTTCGGTAGAGAAAAACTGTTTTCTCATTTTTCTAATTTATTTCTGCATTTACAACAACTCTCAGTTTAACATCTCATACAGACTTAATCCTCTACCCTCTTTCCTTGTGGAGGGTGAAGATTCAGGAGAAAGGGAGAGTTCTAAAAAGTCATCCCTCAGACAGTTTTTCCTCTCTTCTTCATTCACTCCTTCACCCGTCTCCACTCTTTCCAGCCACCTCCCGTTAACCCAATGATCTCCCAACCTGAGCAACTGTATAAATGTTCCCACTTAATATTTTCTCTGTGGAACCTTGTCTACTTGTCTCCTCATTCTTCCTAGAAGTTTCTGGCAGCCTAGAAGGGCTAATAAAATGCACAGGAGTAGGACAGAGAGACCTAGAAAACATAAGAAGGGAAAACTAGAATTTGACATTATGAGTTCTGAATCTTCATCTTCGCCTATTCTTTCCCAGGAGCTGTCTCTGTGTAGCATTACCCCTTTCCGGAGTGACAACAGAAAAAGGAGAGTTTTAGCTCATACCGATCTCCTTTGCTAGCTGGTAACTCCCAGAGGCTACCAGGGCCAGAGGGTTAAGGTCAAGATCATTCAGAATCAGGTCATCCTTTGGATGCTCTGGAAGTGCCTCTGGATGCCTTGCATGCTTCAGGGCTCTGAAAAGAAATGTGGGAACTTTCTGAGCAAGAAGATGTTCAAAGGCAGCTAGTGCAGCAGAGGCCATGCTGTGGATCAGCCAGATATTAACATCCTTAGCCAGAAAAACCTTTTCAATGCAGTGATTTTCTACATTTTCTGTATTTGTTAAGAGTAATCAGTCTTGAAAGTTTTGATGATGCCGTGAATGATTTTTGTTCATATGTAATGAAAGAGCTGTAGTGGTTGTGTAAGCAAAACCCGGAGAAGTCCATGCAGAGAATATATGAGGTATAGACTGGTTTACTGATTCAAAGAGAAATGTGTTCAATACACTATACCATAAAGGAGAGTAACTCTAGTACTTTTTCTTTTCTTTTCACCACTGTTAGCGCCTTTTGAAGCAACAGTAACCTACTGCTATTTTTTCTGGGAAATCATTACCTGGGAAGTCATTCTGCTTTTGTCCAGTGTGCAAAAGGCAGCAGATGGGATGCCAGTTAATTGCCATTGCTGTTTTCAGCTGTCGCTCTTTCTTATTCTTGCCTACTTTTTCCTTCTCCTAATTGATTGTGGCTACTAAGCTGGAGCACAGGAAAATGCCCATCACAAGTCTCAGCTTGCAGGCTGACCAACAGCAACATCTCAGGGATCTCAGCAACTGCTGTTATGTACTACAGCCCTGAAAGTGCTCCCACACTGTGATCATCTCCTGCAAGACTGTTTGAGAGGATTATGTCAATGCCATATTGTTCCAGATTTCATAAGAGGGTCTATCTAATTTTATGTCTACATATGCTAGAAAAGTAGAAGGCAAGAGGTAAAATTTAGAATTTTCACGAAAGAAGATTAAAGACTACTTCTTGTTTTTCCGTATTGTTATCTGGATATCTGCATGTATCTGCAAATTGATGCCTTTTTTTTACTTTTTATTTCTTATACTAGATTTTATTTTTAAGAGACTGGGGCTGTGCTAACACATAATACAAAGGCAAAAGTCCAACTTTCAATATATGCAATATCATTACTTAAATTTTTTTTAATGTCTCTTTCCAATTTTTAGTTATAATATGAGATTGTTATTTGTTTTCCTCTTTTGAATTAATTTTTTCTCTTCTGCTTGTTAATTGATGATTTTTGTTAATGCAAGGCAAAACAAGAAATCATTACCGGTTTGAACAAAGCACTCCTGAGATATATTGTGTCTTTCAGTGTATGTCTCTGAAGTCTTTAATACAAATGTGTCTCCATCTTGGGAAAATCTATGAGAAGGCTTCTCAGGATCTGTAACCAATTTCATCCATTCATTTATTTTTCTTTTGTCTCTAGCATATTAATGCAGATTTCTGAAAGAGGTTAAACTCTAACAAAACTTAGAGCAAATTACAACCACAAAAAAATAACCAACCAAACAAACAAACAAACCCAAACTCCTGTCATTCATATGAGAAAGAGTTTCCCTCAGAACAGTGATGTATGGTATCAGTTAACCTAGGTGGCATATTTCGATATGCGTGTGTCACTGCTGGTTTTTGGTAAATTATGCTATAGTTGTCACATTTTTCCTGGCAGCATCTCCCAGCTGCTGTACTTTGGGGAATTAGGTTGCAGGAATGAAAACACGATGCGTCTGGTGCTGCGGCATGCCAAGGGAAATGAGATCATAGTGCAGCTGATTAATTTCTCCATGGGAATTCAGTGGGCACCTTTTGGAAACAAAAACTCATAAAGTGTGGGTAACCACAGGCAAAAAAAGTGTGTGTGTCAACAAGAGAGAAAGTCACTATGAACTGAATTCTCTTACAAAAAGGCACTAATGATATCAATAAGTCCTAAGGACTGCTGTCTTAAATATCCAGTGATTTATTTGCACCCAGTTGTTTGAAGGAAGACTCTTTACTTTGCCTTCCGCTGCTGCAAGTGGAAGCCAAAATTGTCTGAGAAGCATTTGTCTTGAAAGTCTTTTCAGGTACTTCAAAGTTATATTAGTGTAGTTGTTGAGGTCTGCATCTAGGTTAAAACCTGACCAGCAGAGCTCAGAGACATCCCTATTTTGTATGATTATCAGCTATATAAAGTTGTCTGGCCCAAAAGGCTCATAGTGAATTCCCCAGTGGAAGATTTGCAGACTTTTGTAGACTTTTGCAGATTTTCTTCCCCCGCAATAATTCTTCATCTGATGAGAGCAGAAAGGGTTTAGGAAGTTTCTTTGTAGAAGGGAATACAACAACTGACGTTCTGTGATGCAAGGCCAGTCTGAGAAAGATACTGATGGGATGTCCAGCCCAACACTCCTGACAGGGCAAAGGGCACAGAAGAATGGAATCTCACGTTACAAAGGATGACAAGAACCAGAAATTTACCTTGACTGATTTGAGCTGTCAAGTCCATGTCACTACAGTGATTGATCAACTGGTCCATCAGCTGGCAGGGAACAACCCTGAGCAACCCTGAAGAGAAATGATAAGGGACTGTCAGAGATATGTTTTTGAGAGTTATTAAATACTTGAAGACACCGTCCAGAGAAGAAAATACTGCCACATTGGCGGCCTAGGTATGAATCTTAGAGAAGAAATGCAGGATAGGGCTTTTAAAAGATGGAGGGGGAAAAAGATGCTATTTAGAGCTTTGCCTAAACTTTTGCGGCTGTATGGGAAAGACTTCCCTAATTGCCACGGGTCTTGCAGCAAGTCTGCCATGATTATTTAAGTACATAGGAACATGCAAGAGAATGACAAAACTGATCCTGAGTTTGAGAGCTGAAGGGAAATGGTGAAGTTGTCAACAGCAATGAGCAGAGGAGGAAGAGTGGCAGGTTCAAATTAAAGACTTACCTGTGATATTTTTGTGCTTCAACTGGCAGGGAATCATCCTGAATACACCAAACAGTCAGTTCAACAGATAGAATGGAACAGGAACAGACAGGACATAAAGGTTAAGAAATTCAGCCTGGGAATTACAGCAGAAAAGAAGAGAAAAAGGCATACAATGAGAAAACAGAGTCTGTAGTGGCTTTGAGAGAGTCTCATGAAGAAGGGAGAAGGAGTTGCTGTAAAAGATGCTGAAAGAGCAATAAAGAAGGATGATGGAAAGCCACAAGGGGGTACTGCCACAAAAGCCAGGCCAGGAAAAAAGTGATCAAGGGTATCAGATTAGACAGGAAGGTCAAAGAGGACACAGAGATTCCCCGTGTTAGCCAGAAAGAAGTCATTTGAGACCTTGGTGAATTAGCTTGAATGGGGAGGGTTGGAGCCAGATTGCAATGAGTCAGAGGAAAGGAAATCAATGCAGTGGTCGTAAACAGGCCTTTCAAGTCACTCAGAAGTGAAAGGGAGAAGGGAGTGCTGGGAGAGAAAGAAAAGCTGACCTGTTTGCACTGGAACTTCACAAACAATGTACTGCTTATTTCTTTCCCTTTCCCAATGTATGAATTACCTTTTTTTTTTGTTTTTTTTCTGATTAATTTTGTTGTTGTTTTTATTTTGAAGATCAGAAAAGTTTCCAGACTCCCTCATTCTAACAATCGCCCATTAATATATCTCAGGCACCTACCCAAGGAAATGCATATAAATAGCACTCTGTAGGAATTTATGTCTCTTAAATTTATTATTCAATCTTGATTTAACCATAGAGCTTCGTTTGTTTTCATGATTACTACTTGTATGATGTCTGGTACTGGAGTTCATTGGTGCCAAGCTAAAATTAAATTTGGTTTTAGATCCCTGGAACTCCTACAGAAACATGAAGTGAGCGATTGTACTATAGAACACACTGTAGAGAAGTCTGACTTACCATGCTGTTTCTCCAGGAACATGTTTAGTCTTTTCAAGGCATACGCTTGTCCCACCAAACACAGATTTTGCCAACCTGGCAACATTTAAAAGATATGAAAACATCATGATAGAAATGCAGCAGCTTAGGATTTAGTCATATAATTTTCACTGAAATGAAAAGGTAGCTCACAATGGGAAACATTTGGCAATTACACAGGAATATGGACTTGTGATTTCTGGCACTGCTTTTGGGGTCAGTAAGTACCTGTGCCTGGAAGAAAAACAGAGTAGCGGGGTTGAGAATTTCCACAAGCGGCTGGAAACAATTCTTGCTGTCTGATTTTAAGACCATAGTTTTCATGTGCTACCCTTTGCTCATGGTGTCTCAATTTTGACAAAACAAATACCCAAAAAAAGAAAAGTCCCTTTGAAATACAGTTTGATCCTAAAAATATGACTGAAGTAATAGACATGCTGGATAGCAGGCAGCCATGCAGTCACGTCACTGGTGACCCACTGTGCCTTCCTATGTGACCTGTAAAAGATTTTAGTCATGGGTCTTCCTCACAGAGATTGCTGATGGATAAAGACAGCAGCTTCAGAGACCTTTCTAGCCATGTGCCCTCTCTTTGGAAGTCAGCCTGGGACCCCCAAATCACCCCATGCCAGAGGCAGGCTGCTCCCCATCTCAGATACATTTTGTTTTGCAGCTTATCATCTGTTGTCCCACCTGTAAAGTAATTATCCACAAACGAAAGTAAGAGAGCACCTAGTGAAGACTACAGCGCATCTTTTTAAAAAAATCACCTTCCTCTCCTGCAGAGCAACAAAGCAGTTTATCTGACTTGATTATTTTTTTCTTGATATTTAAATCAATAATTTCATCCATGTTAAATGAATACCATCTACAGCAGACTTAATTTCAAGTTTTGAATAAATAATCTTCAAGATTTAGCTCGTTTTTCAAACAGTGAATTACTCTCACTTCAGATTTTGTAAATGTGTTTTTGATTTCCAGACGTGGCTGGAATACTCTGCACAATACATCTCCAGCTATGCTGTGCTCTGAAGATGTCCCCAAAGACTATTAATGTGATTGGTCACCTAGTTCTTATAGAAACCACACCCATGATTTGATGAAGCTTACAATTTAAAAAGCAAGAAACTATTACCTTTAATAAGCTGCGAATAATCTTGATTGCACACTCACACACACACACACACACACACACACACAGGTTTAGTTCATTTGTATGTGAATACAAGTATTTGGACTGAAGTTATCTGCTAAATTTCTTGCAGGGAAAGCCCACAGAAAGAGCCAGAGCTTAACCCTCTGAAACGGAACAGTGATTCTGGGCTACATTCCCCACATGATTTACACCCCATATTGTTACTTTGGGCAAGGTAAATATGGGAGTGTTTCAGCCCAAGAACACAGTTCACTGCCTCTGCCAGTACCCAGCTGGGTGCCATCTCCCCACTCCATGTGACTGGCACACAAGAAACAACCTGCCTGACAGTGTTTCCATCCTCCCACAGAAACACAAATGTGTTGGAAAAGTCATTATTACCTCTTCCAAGCTCCCTTTAGTCACACGTGGGGCTGCACAGGGGCGAACTGACTGTTATACCCATGTAGAGCAATTGCTCCTCGGCATCTGCTTGGTGTCTCCAAGGTTGGAGCTGTTTGGCATCACACTGCTTTCTCAAGGTCCTGTAACATGGCTACATCAGATATAGACATTTGTATGCTGTAGGAATTTTTTGTAGCAAGTATTCACCATACAGAATATTCCCCCTACTTTCTTTGTCTTTAATATATCCTCAGGAATAAAACTTACTAGTAGTGAGTACATTGCACACAAGCACAAGAGATACCAAGGATTACTTATGAAGTGCCTGAAAATGATACCTTGTGCTCAGTATTTCTCCCTGGTGTACGTTATGTGCAAAAAGCAGAATTTTTGTCTCAGGATTTTGTTTAGGTGAGTTTTTTCCATATCATTCAGGCCATGCGAAATTTTGCAAATTCACAGTCATAAAATCATTTATCTTGAAAAAGACCTTTGTGACCATTCAGTCCAACCAATACTACAGATATTCCCAAGAAGTCTAATTAATCCTATGTCATCTGAAAAAAAATAAGAAATTCGTAATTTTTTCAAGCATTGTTATATAGTTCCTACCTGATAGGCACTATTGACCAAATATTCTCCAGGGAGTAAACCCACAAGTGTGTAAGATTTTCACATTACTATACACATCAGAAGGTCAGGGGAAATGTTGCAAACAATATCTGTTTGTATTTTGCAATGTTCCTTGGATTTCTGGCAGCACCACCTGATACACTCTCAACTTCTGAACTGCGTCAGGCAGAACAAAAGGATTCTGAATTTTGCCTTTCCACATTTCAGTGCTAAGAAGCTGGAAAGTGTTGACTTTCAATGAAGTCACCTTTTCTTGCAAAATGAAGAAATATATAAAAAAGTGGCACAGTTGAAATGACATGGTGCTTTGAAAGGATGGGAGGGAATCTGCAATTCTGATTATTTACATAACTGTAATCACTAAGCTACAAAAGTCCTGTCCTCATCCTCCCATTAAAAAATGAATGATTTGGGCCAATTTTGACAATTTGTTGTCATTCTATAAAAAGTCTAACGGTATGTGTTCCCTCAGCAATTATTCTGCTAATAGGGTTTCAGGATGCTGCAGCTCTGAGTCATGACCTCAAATTCTTTGTATGCACAAGAAAGTGTCACTTGGAGTCAGTGGGATTTGATGAGCAAGTACTGAAGAACACTTTTAATAAGCATGAGGGGCAAGGAACAACGGGGCAGTGTGTCTGAGGGGGAGGCTGTTTTGTTATTGTGGCCAGCAGCTGGAGCAGGTTGGATAGGAAAGCGTGCTTGAATCTGCCCTCAGTATCATACGTTGAATAGCACTAACAGCACCTGTTGAGTTGCAGATCGGAAATTCAGAATAAATTCAGAAGACAGGCATAAAACGGGAACTTATTTCCCATAAATGCAGAATTTTATCCCTTACTGTAAGATAAACACATTCAATCACATATGATGTTTATTTTATTACTGATAAACACTAAGCAGTTATGCAGTCAAAACAGTGTTCTGCCCAAGAGGAACAAATGCAAAACAGTTTTAAGGAATGAAAATAAAGCATTCCCAAATAGTATGCAAACTATTTCAGATTGCTTCCTGTTTGTTTTTTTCCATGAAGAATTACACATTGCATTATGTATGTTAATAAGATGCACTTTCATTAAATACACAATAATAATGTGACAGAGCAAGGAGCAAGCAGAATTGGACACTTAGCCTGAGGAACTGGGCTCAAAAAGTTTTTATCAGCTTTATTCATACATTTCCTACCCTCTTTAATTTAAGACTAGTTAGAGCTCCCCTTGCCTCATTCTGTGGAAGGTCATGCTAAAAAGCTATGGCTTTTGTGACCGAAGGCTGTGGAAATTGGGTCACCTGAAAAGGCAGAGTGGTCACATCTTTTCCAAAGTTATGTTCTTTTGACCATTTCCATATTTTTTAAATGGAGAGCTTGATCTCTGTTAGGTATATCAACAGGACTCATTTGTATCCTTCAAAAATGTCTCAATTAATTTAGTATTAATTAATATTCTTGTATGTTTCTATTTTGTATGACTTTCATAAGTCCCATATCCCTAATTACTCTGCTAATTAGAGGAAAGTCTCATGCTTGTCATATTTGCACCTGCCTCTGGGATTTTTGTGGAGAGCAAATTTTAAAAATGAGGTTTTAATGCATCTAATTCCAATGCATTCTGGTATTCCTTCTAAATTGATGACAATGAGATGATCTAAGGGTTGTACATCTTTTCAAAGAGTGTATCTGAACCGTGATTTCAGAAATGATCTGAAATCCCAAGTTCAGCAGCACCACACTCTACTTTCCCCTCCCTGTCCTGGTCCCTGAGGTGAGGGGCTGGGGAAGAGGAAGCCCAGACAGGCAGGTGGGAAAGCTTCCATCTCCCTGCTCAGAGCAGCTGGGCAGCAGGACTCCAGAGTGCACTATGTGATACACCCACCCTCTGCTTAAACACAGCGAAGGCCTGCAGCACTCAACTGAACGAAAGAATGCACATAAAGAGAAAAGGTCCCGAACAGATCCACCCCCCAAGGGATTTCTGCCTTAGCTTCAGATCGTGTGACATACCAGACTAGGTCCTCAGATAGTAAACATCTGTTATGAAAAAAGTCCCAGTTACACATTGTAGTCCTCAAAGAGTTTTCTCAACGACAAAGGAGTTAAGGTAGTTGGCCTCGCCAAACACTTGGCTCCGCATTTCATTTATGGCTTTCCAGCTTCTTGCTCTGACAGGGCATTTCTGAGTCCCAGATGCTTTTGCTGTTTTATAAGAAAGAAAAAAATAACATCAAGAGGGAGAGAAAACCAGATTTAAGATGAGTTTTCCTCATCAAAGTTCTGCAGCAACCACAGGCCACCTGAATAAGGAGATACAGGGTTAAGATACATATTTTAGACAACACATAGAGTGTGTTTACTTCCAGAGTAATTTTCTGTCCATCAAAATAGTGTTAAAAGAAACAGCATTTCTCATTCTCAAAGATTTCATGATGTTGATGATGGGCTGAAGGCAGCTTGGATTCCCCTCCTATCAAACTCACCATCATCTTCCTGGTACTGCCTTCCATCTGAATCTTAGGCATCACATCCTGGTTACAGCTCTTACTGCATCTGAGCTTTGAAGACAGCCTCCTTTGTGCTCCTCTGCCATGCTCAGGTGTGCCCACCAAAAGGAATAAGCATTTTAGACTTCCTCTTCCTAGAGAGTGTATTATAATACTTTTCCGTCCCCTGTAAGGCTTCCAGTTTTCATCATTTCTGAAATTTTCGTCCGAATTTCCTGCTTCTCCTTCAATAGCACTAAGCAGGTCAGAAATTAAGTAGTCGGATCATCAAGTAATTCAATATCCCAGCTGTTGCTGTTGTAAACTTGTTCTTTCAAAGAAAAGCAGATAGAAGTTTTCTCATTGGTTGGTAAGGAGCTCTTCACAAAGGAGTAACCTGTTCTTCCAACACGTCATGCAAAAGGCATAGCTGAAGCATACAAAAAAGCTCAGGTGGAGGTATTTTCTGATGGGGATATGCCAGCATTGTGAAATCAGGCAGATTATGATGTCAGGTAGAGGGTGAATTCTTATCCATAAAATAATGACTTCTAACCTTTAGACTGCACTTGTTATACAATATTAAAGAGGGAAAACACATTTCAGGCTTTTAGGGTATCAAAAGATTGTTGAATATTAGTGAGGGGAAAAAATAAAGAAAATAAAGAAACATTTTAGCATGGATCAGTGCAAATGAATGCTTCTTATACTGTCACTTTTAAAGCCAAAGTTTCTGTACTATTAGCTAGCTGAATAGTTGCTTATTTTGCATTTTTTAACTCTATGCTCTATTCAGTGGCACTTACTGTGAGGAACTAAAATTTATTACAGTTTGCAGGAGTTTTATGACTTGGAACAGCAGTGATTTAAAAGGAGTGAACATTTTAGTAACTTTTTTTTTTCTGTGCCATCCAATTGTTGAATGGAAAAAAAACATACCTAAGAGGATTAGGCTAAATGATGAATAACTGCCAGTTTCTTTCTTCTTCTAGAGTAACACAATGTATCAGAGGTTTAAACCGTTTCAGACAAGTTTGAACTTCCTAGTAGTGTAGCATAAAAGAAGGCATTATTCAACATACAGCATTTGCAGATTTTCTAGTTTTTGAAAGAACATAGTGATGCCTGCAGAAGTTAAAGCATGTCCACAGGGTCATGTGAATGTGAAGAACATGGAGAGAAATAGGTCAAACCTTGCAGGAGTTTGAATCTAAAGGTGACCCAGGCCCAGAATCTAAGCACTAGGAACTCTGAAAGGACCAGACTGTAATTGTAAAGATAAACCATGCACCTGAGGCTCCTGAAAGCCCCTGTGGTCATTCTGGATAGACACTCTGGTACCAACACAGAACTGCACACAGATGTGGGTAATGTACTCAGACTTTCAAAGACTTCACCCCGGATGCAGAGCCTCTGTGTAATAAGAACATAAGGAATCCGGCCAGACCTCTGAAAACAACTTTCCAAGTCCAGGTGACAGTGCTGACTGGGGCTGTGCTCCAGCTGAGTGCCCAGGCTGCAGAGCACTGCCACTCCATTGTGTTGAAAGGTAGTTGACCAGGAGGGCAAAGTGAGGGCCAACAGGGTGGCCTCTGATCATGCCACAAGTTGAGCAGAATAACCAAAACAAGATGCTGAGGGTGGTGCAGAGAGTCCCAGTCAGGAGCCAAACATCTTCATCATGACCATGATCCAGCTCTTTGGCTGGAGTGGGAATGCCACTGTCTGTATCTGCATGCTGCAGATCAGCTTGGTGAGTCAGCAAACACAGCTCACATCCACTTGAAAAGTACCACCTAGACATAACTCTCCGTAAGGCAGGAATGAATAAGTGACTGGCTGACTGATCAAAAGTGATAGGATGCCTGCAGCTCCCAAGCCTTGCAGACAAAGACTTGTAGATTCAGATTTTTCCAACAGCTGCATGCAGACAAGCCTCTGTAACTCTGCCCTGCACTGAGGAACACTGCGAGGCAGGTGTGCAAGCCAGGGCTTGTGCAGACACCTCAGTCATGGGCCCTTCCCATGCTATAGGGTACAGGAGGAGGATGGGATCCCCTGGGGATGCACAAAAGCTCTGAGCATATTTTTTTTCCCCAGAAGCAGTGAAATAATGGGAAACAACGATGGGGAGGGTGAGCGCTGGCATGACCTCCCTGCAGTGCAGCCCCTGCCAGTGAGCTATAGTGTGTGAGCGTGGCCAGAAAACACGGAAAGTCTAAAGAAATAACAAAGTCCTGCGTGAGTGGCCCAGGCTCTCCCGATTTCACAGAAAATGTTAGGAAGGGGATCTCTCTCCCTTCCAAATCTGAAACATTCTCTGTTGCATGCAAAAAGAAGTGAGATGCATGTTTAGCCAATCAAAGTGAACCACAAGCACTTTTATTGCTAGGGCACCTTCACCCTCTTTCCATTACGGGCCCCCAGTAGACTCAGGCAATTTTGGCAAGGCCTGGGAGAAGTGCCAAAGCTGCGGGCAGGTCACACTTCTTGCATCCAAAATGAGGGGAACATGGGGACCCCTCAAGACCTGGCGACAGCTGGAGCCCCTCGGTTGTATGTGGCCAGGCCCACTGAGTTATTCCTGCCCTGGCTGGCAGGTGCGAGACACAGGGAGCCACGCTGGCAGGAGCTAGAGTCTCAGGTCTCTAACAGGGGTGAGCTGTGGGAAGAATATGGGAATATGGCTTTGGAAATTGGGACAAAGCTAGGAAAACTGCACTTGCGCTGAAAGTAAGACTACAGAGGAGAGAAACCCATGGGGAGCCATAGCTGGTAGTTAGGTTGGCAGTGGTAGCAGAGAGATTAATAACTTCCTATTTTTTGTACCTTCAGAAAAAGTACTGAAGCATACTGAATAACAAAAATGGGTTAGTATAAGGGAGGGAAATAAAAAAGTGCAAATTACTAACTACTTGCCTTTGGATTTTTACCCTAAAGCTCTACTCCTTTTAAAATAACATGGGATTTCTGTTTTAATTTCTTAATGTAAAGTTTACGTTGAAATACTATTCTCAGGCACAAACTTCCAAACTGAGACAGGTAGTTGGAGAGACAGTTATGGATAGCTATATAGATCTATATGATCTTCACCTACTATTCTTCCATTGCAGTTTAAGAACCTAACATTTGATAAATTCTTTGTCATGTCACACCTAATTAAGAACAAAATACAGTAATCATAGCTGAATGAAAAATTGGTTTCTCACTGGATGGGGGAGTGAGACAGGAAAGAACAAGACAGATTTAGAAAGCTGTCTCCCTCCAACATGGAGATAAATCCAAGTCTCAGAAAATCAGTTAGAGGCAAAAGTCTTTGTAGGTTGGCTTTTCATTTTCATGTTAGCTTAAAAAAAAGACATTTCAATTCAAGCTGATTATTTTCATCTAGAAAATATTAGATTTATCAATTTACTCTTATTAGGCAGAAATGAAGTGAAATAATCTTTCGACATCAACTAGTACTATATAAATGAATCAACACCTTCAGAAAAAAAGGCATAGTGGGGAAATTCCTAACTCATCTTGTAGATGCTCCAGGTCCCATCTTTCCCAGACTAAGGCTACTTGTTTTCTGAAACAGACAGTTGAACCATTCTTTTCTGTAACTTATATTTATCCAGTGTGTATTGATACATTTTTTATGCCAAAAAGAGCAGACTTCAGTGTAATTAAAAAACCCAGCTCAGGCTTTCCTGTATAAGGTACCTAAATAGCATGACAACGAGCAAGATCCCCTTTTAGCCGGTGGGTAAAAATTGATGTAGAGATCAGCAGACGGACCAATAAGTACGAGGAATACAACTGTATCTGGCAGGTACTATAACCTTCAAGAACACTTGGCACATCTTATGATATCCATTGCTGTAACCTGATGCAGATTAAAAGGTTAACAAACTTATACTTGCTTCTCACTCTCATTTCTAGCATGGACCTTTTAAGACATGTCACATGTACTCATCCTTTTTAAAGATTAACTGCACAACAACTTTGAAGTGTTAAAACAAGATGTGTTACAGTTCTGGGAAAGCAAACCTGGGCCACAATACTTTCAACAAAGCAAAAACAGCTCAGTGTTTCATAGCACAAGTAAACTGACTGATTTTTAGAAACTTTCCTGGAAACTTTCACCCATATTCTGTGACCTGGTATTAAATAGGTAACATTAATGAAACCCTAATAGAAACAGTTCATGGGATGAAAAAACTTAATTAAATTCTGCAGAAGCTGCTTCATTTTAATTATGTAACCAAGCCTGCAGCAGCCTAAGTATTAGCCGTCTGTTGTAGCTCTTTCCGTGGTTTAGTGTGCATTGCACACATACTTCCAGCAGAGAATAAAGACACTTCTAAAAGTTGTTTGCCATTTTCAGTAATTGCACAGTTCTACAAACATACCTCCACATTCAGGTATTATGTCCATAAAGCCTCAGCTGCTGAAGAGTCTAGTTACTTTGATAATAACTTTATGAAATTCATTTCCGCACAGGTGTTTTTAATAGTTACCTGGCTAGAAATGACTGAAGTGTCTTTGAAGGTAACTGAATGCTTGGTTTTCCCTGACACTTGTCCCAAGTATTTCCCTGTAATGTATTCCTACTGTCTGTGTGCTCCATAACAAGAGATGCTGTATTCCTCAAGCAATAAAGGCAATTCTTCAGGTGCTACTGATTCAGTTATTGCTTTTACAGGTGGATAAGTAGTTGCTGGGGTTTGATTTGTGCCACTAAATTGCTTTTATGTCTTCTAATGGCAGCACACTTCAGGATGCTCTTTCTTTCCTTCTGGTGTTTAGTGGAAGCTGTGCATTTTATTTGAGTCATTTGCTGAATCTGTACTTTGCCTTACTTTGCTCACCTTTGCTTTCCCTTTAAAACTT
This sequence comes from Falcunculus frontatus, assembly GCA_013398115.1. NCBI lineage: Eukaryota > Metazoa > Chordata > Aves > Passeriformes > Falcunculus > Falcunculus frontatus. The sequence continues at coordinate 255,829 of VZRV01010666.1, read as the reverse complement.
TTTCTATTCTCTCTGTCTCTCTTAGTGAAGTCTAGCTGCTGACTGGGAAAGTGGGACGGAAAGTGAGGAGGAGGGCAGGAGGAGCTCTGCCAAGAACTGAACATGCTCCTGTGTTGGTGGCACAGCCGGCAACTTTGCCATGGGGGCAGGCACTGGCAGGGCTGCTCTCTCCTGCTGTTCCCTGGGGAATGAGGGACAAAAGCCCTCCACCTCTGGCACCCAGGGGAAGCCAGTTGTGAGGTAATGGACTGCAAGGGGAATACCCCAACTGACTTTGGACACTTGTTGGAGTCCAAGGCACGCCTCTGGCTGCCTTGGGAGGTCAGGGCATGCCTCGGGCTGTCCTGGGTGGTCGGGAGCCCCTGGCAATGGGGTCCCAGACCCTGGTAAAAAGCTCAGAATAACAGTATCTTTGACCTTAGCCCATGGGAAAAGTTATCAACATTGCAAGAATCAGTGCAACCCCCGAGGGTGTAAAAATGTGTAGTAGTTTAGTATTTTACAAGGTAAAAAAGTAGATTTTAGGATTTGTAATATGAGGATGAAGGGTTTAAGATGGAGGATTTTGGGCGTTACCCGGTTTTTCTTCTTCTTCTCCTTCTCCTCCATCTTCTCTAGTAGTTGTGGCATAAAATGATTGGTAGAATGAAAAAGAGGTAGAAATTACGTGTCTAGAATAGGTGCAAATTAATTGGTATAAAAGAGTAAATAATAAATACATTGTGAAGAATGGTTGGATCTTGGAAAGGGTACAAAAAGGACAGGGACGGCCCAAGACTGGGCAGTTCCCACTTGGTTTCAGCTGGCATCAGAAGTGCAGCCGGAGCTGAGAGCAAGTTAGAGATAAGAAGAAATAAACATCTTGAAACAACATCAGCAGGCGTTTCTCATCTATTCGGACTCAAGGTAAAACTTCCCAGAGGTGAAGATAAGAACCAATATTTGTGCAGAGTGCTGAACTCCCACAGACACTGGTCACCTGTGAATTACTCTTGGGAGGGGAGAGGAGTAGAGAGGGATTCTGGATCACAGGTTTGTTCTTCTCAGGGCAGATTTCATACAGAGCCTGGTTCGGTAGTCTGCTGAGATCTAAAATTTAAGTCTAAAGCTGTAGTTTTTCTCTCTAACCAAATCAAACTTTCCTTAAGGAAATGTAAAGGAGAAGATGAAAGATATTTTCTTTTCTGGGGGATGTTTCCAAAGGGGGAAAAAATGTAGTAACTTTTGAAGCTGGCTTTAAAGTTTGATTTTCAGACTCTGATTGGTCCATTCATAAATTCTCCCACAAGCCAAATAAAAAGTCATGTAGCTTTGCCTAAATATAATTTACTTTTTATTTTACTTATTTTTCAGCCTGTCTTCATCTTCTACCTCATTCCCTAGGAAATGACTAACCTTCCTCCCATTTATCCTTTCAGCCTCCAGGCTGAGTGTAATTTGGTTTCCTTTAGTACTACACATGCTTTAAAACATGGGGAAAACATGCATTTCCAAGGAAAAAAATATATAGATGGCAAGGTGTCACCAGGAAGACCTGAAAAGAGAATGAAATAAGCAAGACAAGCATAGTAAGGGATATTAAAAATAAAAACAAAAAAAACCAACCAACAACAAACCCAGATCGAGACATGTAACACAAGTCTATACTGGAACAAAGGCAAAGTAAACAAAGTAATTTCAGTACTAGGAGTATGTTAAATTTCTTTAGTTTTTAAAGTAATTTCTTCATTCCTTCTCCCCCTCCCCACCTCCTTCTTCTTGAGAACACGATAAATGGCCAGCATCATTCACCCTTACTAGCACCTTACTACAAAAAGAAGAGAAAATAGCTCATGAAACCCAATTTCTCTGCTTAGGTAGAATAGGTGATTGACCAATAGTTCATGACCAATTATTCTAATTAGTGCATCCTATTTATGCACCTGTCTTAGCCATTCAGCTGAACTTGGGTAGTTTGCAGAAAAGACTGATGATTTTGTCCTGGAGAAGAAAGGAAATCCAGTTCATTCCCATTGGATGTAATTTCCTTTTGAAGAAGACTTTCATTTCTTTCCCCACCTCTAGAAATGTGGCTGATTTTTCCTCTCTTGCTAGAGTAATTGTGGTGTATTCTCCTCTTAACTGCCCTGCACGGAAATGTTTCTGCTATTATAATTAAAATAGATGGAGGCTGGTTCAGGAGCATGCTATACTCCCATCTGTTAAGGGAGCAGCAATACCCACTAACAAGGTGGTAGGCCAGTTTCAACAGGGCAGAAAAAGCCAAATGAAGATTAGCTAAGAGAGGAATTTCACCAAACACAGCAAATGCCATATTTTCTGCCAATAGGACCTTCTGTTTGCAAACAATGCCAACACAGAGCCAAAACTTTCATTATGCAGGACTGTAAGACCTGTGGATGCAACCTAATGAATCAGTTCCCCTCCTTTGCCTCTAGTTTTCTTGTCAAGACGACTGGGCAGAATTCCACCTCCAGCAGCATAATACCACTATTCATCTGCACTCTTTGGTTATTTTTGCAGCAATACTTCCTAAATGCTAAGCCCTCTCCAGTTTCATTTAACGCTACCACTTTCCTGAGGGTCTCCCCTGAAGAATTCTTGTGCATAGACATAGAAGATTCAGAAATCACTACCCTTCAGAAATCATGTTCTTTCCTTATACATCTCAAGGAAGAGATTGAGGAAGGAAGGAACTTAGCTCTGTCTTATATAGCACCTTTCAGGCTAAGGGTATCCACCAACACTTGGCAGCAGTGTGAACTGGATGCTCCCAGCCGTCCTTACTCAATATTTTAAAGGCACATGGTTTAGCTTCAGGAGATCCTGAATAGTCAGAAGCACTTCCCTCTGGCTTTGAGAAAGAAAATTTCAACCTAAAATGCACCTGAACTTCAGAGATGTCTGGCTTCTTTTCCAGTACCACTACTTGGTGCCCACTTGAGGAAAACCTTTTCTGAAAGGATCACACATAGTGCAATCAGACAGTGAAAGGGTGCTGCTCTTGCTCTGGGGCTCCTTAGAGTGTTATGACAGAACACGTAAGGATGTTTTTGCTGTAATATGTTCAAATGCCACAATTGGTAATCTTGGCCTTAGAGCAGTAGGTGGTGTGCTCTCACACAAGAAATGAATGTAAACTTATTACTTATACTAACTTACATGAAAATGTGCAAAAAAAAAATAGTGCTATAAAATAACACTATATTATGCCTTCCAGCCTTCGCCAGCTAGTTTTGGCCAAAGTCCTTCTGCCATAACAACCTGGCTGTATATTTGAGGCAATCTAATAAATAATTAAAGGAACTACCTACCTTAATGAATTTCTTAGAACTTTAATATTTTATTATGAGAATTTCCTGTTCAGTTTTTCAAACAGATAATGAGAGAAAGACACTTGATGACTGGGTTTATCCCAGTTCCTGCTGTTTATAACTTTTTAAGTGGCCAAAACACTAGAAGAAATGGAGGGATGGAATCAACCATAACCTGAAATGATGACAGAAAAAAGATGAGCGCAAGGTTCAGCATTTACACAGCTCTTATTCCACTGTGTGATCCGTGGTAGACAAGCACACAGGAAAGTGGTAATGGAAAGCCAAATCCCCTATTACCCTTCTGTCTGGCTCTCCCCTGAGGCAAAATCTGCTCCTACAACACATTTCATTTCTCTAATGACCATTTTTTAGTGTGTATAAAGCACTCTCTATTTATATCACTCCAGTTAGTATTTGTAGTAAAAGAAAGCTTAATTGGGACCTCCAATGCAATTAATGCATAGATATAATTCCAGTGAGAAAGGACTGTAAGGCAGGACTGACAGGGAGTTCTCTGTGGCTGTGACTGATGAAAGAAGAATGCTACTTTTAATATGCTGACACTGTACAGAATTAGGCTTTGTGTTCCCTAATCATAAAATGTCTTTTGGGATGAAAGGAAGACATTTTGGGTTAGTTAGCTCCTATTTAATTATGTGGCTTCCAATCTAAAAGGGTTTATTGAAAGTATTCAAAATGGGAGAAGAATGGAAAGGATTCACACATATTTTTAGTTTACTCTGATGTTTTTCATTATGCAAGTACTCAGGCATCTCACCAAAATAAATTCTGAGTGAAAACTAGAACAGCTTTCATATTTTAAATAGTATTAGACAATGTTAGGGAGTTCACAACTTCACTCAGAAATCTCCCTCACTTGATTTTTTCTTGTACTAACTGGATGAAATCTGAAGAAACCATTGCATGTTATTCAGGATTTAGCCTGTATTTTTCCTCCTTACTTTTAAACATAAATTTTTCCTTTTTGTATTTAACCTCTTTTTTGTTATTGTTAGGTTTTTTGACACTGCTTTATTTTTTGTTCTGATTGTTATTTCTGATGTGAGCCACTTTGCCATTATCCTTAATGAATCCAGTTTAATTGCTGTCAGGCCATTTCTCCAATCCATGATGACTAAACTGTATTTTATTCTCATTCTCCCATGAATTTGCTATCCCTTCCCGCTTTGTGTCATCTGAAAATATGATTTGCATTCTTTTGTATTTGATCCTTCATTTAATTCTTAGATTCATTCAAACATATACAGCACATGGAATGCCCTGAAGTGAAGAAAAATGGACAATGAGATGCAGACACTCTGGGACAGAATTTGTCAGCAAGATATAAAGTGAGAAAGCCAGAAAATTGGTCTGATTTCTGAAGCATTTTCCTAAAGCCCTGGGTGGGATTCATTAGGGGCATAACAGGAGAGTCATGATACTTTCTTGTTTACAACTCATTTAGCTTTTATTAGAAGAAGTTACATCCTTGGGAGCAGCTCACATCAGAATCTGGATCCAAGCTTCATATTGGGTTGATATCAGATGTACACATATATTACGTTAATTTGGTCTAATGAAGTAGGACAGATGAAAACAGTGTTAACAACACAATAAACAAAATAATGCACACAGGGCTTCAGTTACCTCGGCGTAAGTGAAGAACTGTCTGAGACCATAATATCAGTACACATACCAATTTAAAAATACATAAGAAAATAAAAATAAAATCCATAAAATTTAAAATAAATAGATAAATATATTGATCCCTTTTCTCTGCATAGCTGTGGTTTCCAGATAAACAGTTACATGCAGATAAATGTTACTTTTTTAAATGCCATCAAACTGTCCAGTGATTGCTATGGTTACCAATAATCAGACATAAATACTGAACAGTTAAAAAAAGATTAAAAAGGAAATTTATTCTTTTGTTCTGAGCTCATAACTGACTTAGTAGAATAAAAAACAAGTACCTCACGGCATTCTTTTTTCATTAAATTCTTCTCTATTGAATTACAGCCTCTTAGGGATTAGTACGGTGGTGTTTGGTAGCTGTTGGCTGAGACTGAAGCGTAGTGAGACTTAACACAGTGCAGTCTGGATCTACCACAGTCATCGCTCTTTTGTTAACCACAAGTTTAGATGTGTGTTGTTAGATACAAACACGTAGGCAACAAGGGGGCATAGTTAATCCAAGTTCAAGGACACATATATTTACTTGTTTTGTAATAGACTTGCAGCAAGCAAATATTGAATTATATGGATTAAGCTGTAACTATTGAGCAAGGAAAAGAAGACAATAGGGTGTTGTTCTTTCCTTAGGGCTGCTGAAGAAGAGCTTCTCCTTTAAGAGCATACTGCTATTTTGTCCTATCCCAAAATTATTCAGCTGTTCTCTTTCTAGATATAAACAGAAGATTGAAACTACAGCTATAAAATACTTTGTTTCATTGAATTTCTCTAAAGCCTAGCAATATTGTGGCTGACTTCACTAATAAGAGGTAAAAAGGCTTGTTAGAGGATGTCAACATAAATCTGTAGGTCCGTCTGTTTATCTCTCTGGTCTGAGTTAATGGTACAGCCCAAGATTCACCAGATCCAGCTGCAGAATCTTATCCTAATATACTGGGATGGTACAAGGACAGGACTATATTGCAGTCTGAATTTGCCTCGCTTTTGACACATTTAAAACACTTATGCACAATTTCAGAAAGTTTAAAGAGAAAGGCAGCAAAGTTTCGACATAAAATTGCTGGATTCATCATTTGCCATAAAGATGAATGAAGACTCACTCTGAATGTTTTAAGGCACAGGGAAAGAAAGCACTGAAGTCTGCCACAAAATCTGTCATGATGGGCACTGTTGCAAGAAGAATTTATCGTGTACTGACAATAGCTGTGAATGACAATGAGGATAACAAACAAGGCCAATCAGGCAGCGTGGTCGGGCCTGCAGTCCCAATGGCCCCTCAGATATGGACTGATGATAGTCTGATGTTTATGGCTCATGCTTCAATGCTGTGTATGAAACCCAGCTGCTTTCTGCATAAGACAGTTCCTGCAGCAGTGACAGTTCAAGCCTCCAAGTGCTCCTGCCTGCATTGTGGAGTTATCTGCAGATCACTAGAGAAGTTGAGTTGAGCTGGGTCAGATGAAGGTCCCCAGCAGCTCAACAGCTCATCTCCAACAGACACTGGCAGTGGAGGCCTGGGAAAGAGCATAAGAGCAGAGCAAGCATAGTGGTACTTCCCAGTGCTGACCACACAGCTCTTCGTCTGCAGTTTCCCTATATTCTGTCTGGGAAGGAAAATTATCTCAATTCTTTTCAGGATCTGTATAAATGACAGTCCTTCACTTGTGGATGCAGTCCTATGAGAATTTTCTTTGGTTTCTTCAGCTTTGAATAGCCTCAGACAACTGATAGGAATTTTTGTGGACCCAGATGTTTACATGACAGCAATTTTTATTGGTTAAATTTTACAAATTCATTTACACACATCTAGCTTTTTAAGAACATACTTGGACATTTAAATTCCATGCCCTGTTTCAAGGCAAGTCATGCTGTGTTTCCGAGGCTAGCGTGGACATATGTTTCTGAAGCAGCCGTGTAATTCTTGGCTGCCAAACTGAATTTTTCCATCTTTTATATGCTGTGACAATTCAGTTTATGTATGGCACTGTGCTGAATTCACGTGTATTAATATCTGGATAATATTTTTATAAAAACACAAAGCCCAATCCCCAAGTGCTATCAAAGGTCCGGTTTCCTTGGTAAGATGTATAGCTTACTGTATTGGCTGTACAGTAAACTGCTAGATATTCCAGAATGCACATTGTCATAGACAAGGTCATGTATAACCGAGACCAAATCATTACAGTTTTATGAGCCTAGTTAAGAATGAACTATTTTTTAAAGCTGACCAAAATACTCTAGGTTTCTGAGCTTACCTGTGCATTTAAATGGAACAGAGTAACTCTGTTATGGCCTCAAATTTAACCTATTTTGAAAAAGGGATTTTTAATAATTTTCTGTTTCTTTCTCAAAGAATCCCCATAGAGAGACTGTGTGATATTTTGAAGTGATGCAATGAGCCGGTCTTATGTTTTTTTACTCTTTTTCTGTTGCAAGCCTTGATTATGAATTCAAATGTTTTGAAAAGTGTCCTGTAAGATACAATTCTTAGATGAATGAGTCATGGCTGCTTTTTTCGGTATGAATGCCCAAAGATCCTATATAACTTTGGAGAGAAGAAATTAATTTGATAAATGTAGTGTGGTGTTCAAAATCCAATTGATTTTATGCATCATTTCAAATTTTCTGCTGCAGGGTGTACAAATATCATTTCCATAATGAAAAGACAAGCAGTGTTTAGCACCAAGTAAGGAAGTCACAAACAAAGAAGCAGCAAGTAAGTAGAGGGCAATAGTTTATATAACCAAACAGTCTCATACCCAAACCATCTCTCATACTATCTTCATCCTGTGAAGCAGAAGGGATACAGAACGGACACAAGAGGATTGACAAGCAGCTTAGAAGGCATATGTGAATAACTCATCAGGCAAGATTAACTAAAACATTCAGAACATGAAACTTTTGAAATCCCATTGTGCTTGCATAGGATCTCTGTATATTATGCATACCTGTAATTAAATAAATAAAGGTTAAAAAACTAAATCACAAAAAGTATAACTGAGGACGTACTGAAATTTCTTCCATCTAATATTTTCAAAGGGTAGCATATTCCTCTAATGGGAAGATATATAGTCAACACGTCTAATTTTAATGGAAAGAAAAAATCTTGATCATTTAAAATATTTAATTAATTTTTACTCCAAGATCTTTCCTGGAATTACACTTTCTGAAATCTCATTTAAAATGTGCAATTCACGTACAGAAGAATGTTAATAGAAAAAAACGTTTAGTTAACCCTTATCCAGTCACAAACCCTATGGAAAGCATTTTGAGACCCAGAAGAAAGGTTTAATTTTATTATATCTTCTTAAATTTTTCAGCCAGCTGAACTGTAAAATATTGTGTTTAACTCTGCGTAAAAACACGATGAGTTAATACACAACACTATGGGATTCACAATCTTATTGAAAGAGTTTTTCTAATTAAAAGCCAGTGTGGGCTCTAATTTGAAAATTTGAATTTTTTACTTTTATATATATTCTGTGATGTCAAAGTAATAGTCACACACAAAGTCTAAATTTGTTAAAAGTGTCAGGATTTACATTCCTACTGAAATAAAAGGCCTTTCAAAAACACCAAACTGTATTCCACGCAAATTACTGCAAAAATCAAAACTCCATTTTAAAAGCATCTGAAATTATCATAAGTGGTTATATACATGATAATTACACTTCACCTACCATGATGCAAAACAGGAACTTTTATTTTCTATTAGAAACTCATTCAGTCACTGAGTTTGCACTACGGATAAAGAGCTCTGTGTCTGTATGTGCGTGTGAGTGCAGACGTGTGCCTACGTAGCTTTTACAATAGAAAGGGCTGAATTTTTTAAGTGGTAACAGCATCGCAAAGAAGGTGAGATGGTTCCTGGATCTCATTTTGGACAAATAAGGGGCAAGTTACTGAAAAGTATGCAGCAATACATAGAGAGTTAGTTGCCTCTCAGGAAACATACCAAAAAGGAAAGGTTCCTATCTGTAATATTTCATTAACAGAACAAGAAAACAAATTCTCACAAAAAAACTGATTGGGAAAGGTCTGTTTCTACCTCCTCATTGTAAAAAGGAAAAGGATTTAGTCATATGAAAACACACCTGCTCCATGCAGACATGGGACCTCTCATCCAGAACTTATCCAACAGGGGTTCAAGGCAGAGAAACTATTTCTTATTTTCTACATCTTCTGCTATATACATCTAAAACTGTCTTAGCAGCCACAAAATCATGGAGTAACCAGAAATTTTCAAGACTGATAAAAAAAGTAAGAACAGCAAAGAAATTTACATTTGGAACAGATTCATATTCTCTTTTGTGGTGTCACGTTCAGAAAACACAGATTGCTCCATTCCTTTAATTTAGCAGTTTAGGTTTTTCATTGCAGTTTCCCCTAGAGTTACCAAGGTAAAATGAGATGCAATCATATTTTTCACTGGGGGCACAAATCACCCCCAATTTAAACCATCTTAAAATGAGCTTGAAGAAATCATGACTGGTGGAACTGGCCCCAAACTCAGGACCATACTGTTCTACCTGGCAGAACAATGAGTTATTTTATTAATTAATGTTGTGACTTTGGTTATGGGGATGGTACCATCTGCAGTTAACCTGTCTTGTTCACTCAAAGGATCTGGAGCTGGCTGGTCCATAGACAGCACAGTGGTGCATGGTGATGTCCACTCTGCTGCATTCCTGTAGTGAATGAAAATTTATTTGGACACTAACAGTGTTATAGGAAAATGATGATGGAAGACAAGTTATATTAAAAATGTATAAAGACAGTTCCATTTTTCTAACATTTAATTTTTGTAAGTCTCTCTCTTTAACTTCAAAGGATCGTATTCTCACTTCTAAACGTTTCAGTTCTCATTTGAGGGGCATATATTTAAAAAAAAAAAGGCAGCAAAACAAAACTCACAGTGATATAATTGCCTGGCAGCAGAACATGAAGAACTTAATCCAAGATTAATGTGAACTGGAAATGTGAATTTTCATGGAACTGCTGGTACAGCCTTTTTCAGTGGCTGCAGGACTGTATGAACTTGTATATGTCTCACAGGGAAAATTTGCTTTAATATCCCTCTTCCCTTCCCATGTTCTTCAGTATAACACATTTCAGCATAGCCATATGTTACTTAACCACAATAAATCCTCCTCACTCAGGGGTTTATGTGTTCTGGGTACTTCGGACTCCTCAGTCACTTTGAAAGCCAAGGCGCCCACACCAAAGATTGAAGAAAAGGGAGCTTTAAATCGCACTGTACAGCCCAGATCTATCATAAAGCTTTCACAGTCTCCCGGCCATTAATTTAGTGTTGACAAGTGGGATATTAATATACTAAACTTTCTCCATTTAACCATAAAACCATTTAGCTGAGTCCTGGTGTCCTAACAAGCTAATAAAAATAAAATGTTTGTAGGCTACCAGTAAAAGACAAGGTCAGTTGCATGTGCCTCCTTTTCTAGTATTGTACAGAAGATCCTGATAGTCAATAAACTCATTATCCTTCATACATATCCATACAAACATCTCCTGAGGAGTTCAACTATCCAAATCACAGCCACATTCCATCTGTACTATACTCTTTGTCTGATAGATTCAGGTTAATTCAAAACCGAAAATATTTATACAATTGCTGCTGAATATTTGTGTATTATTCCTCCCAAGTAGTGTAATCTTGCACAATTTGTGGAGACATTATCAGCAATCAAAATTGTAGAGAAAACTCAAATAATAAAGAACATTTGCAGGCTATGAAATACAGCCTGAATATACTTTTCAGTAGAAAAAAGAAAATAACTGTGTTATAAGAACAGGAGGGTGCCTGATAACATTCAGAAGCAGTGGCTTGAGGCACAGTTCAGACTCAGGCGGGAAACCTCCTCATGCCTTGATTCCTAGACCTTTGCAGAAGTGAGAAAGATTCAGAGATAGAAGAACACCAACTCTTAAAAAAGTTTAACTAAACAGGAGCGTTATAAACTATTAAGCTCACAACATTAATCACTATGGGTTCTGTTAGATTCCCCATAGGTAAGCTGTCATTTCATCATGGGGACCATGTTAATCCATTCTGGAACATCTGATACCAGTCAGTGTCAGAGATTAGGGAGAACAGCCTGAGACCCTTTGACATGAGCCAGGGTCCCAGTGATGATGGTGGCTCCCTAAAAGACATCCTGGTATTGCTCAACAGCTGTTGTTGAGCCCCACAACCATTTTGTGCTGACTGGATCCCACACCAAGAATCCTCAACCATGAGCAAAACAGTAATCCAGCTCTTCAATACCTCTCCTGAGGTGTAAAAACCTTCATTTTGCGTACATGGAAGGGCAAAAAGAAAAAAAAATAACAAGAAAGAGGGAAAAAATTGGGGAAAACAGAGCAAGGTGTCAAACTGCAGGAAGGCAAATAATTAATAAATCAATCCTCCTTGAATTATTTCTTTTTTTTTCCTTCTCTCCAGCCCACCAGACCTCATCACCACAGTACTGTTTTGTGTCTTATTCATGTATTTTGATGTGGTGCCCAAGTAAATTAGTTCTTTCCAAGCCTTCAAAAGCTTTCACCTATGCTCAACTTTATAGTGAATGAAGAGTCCTAGTCCCTTCAGTGGTATGAGCCCATGGAAAATCCACCAGATGAGTCAGCCTTTATATCTTTCATTGTGAAAACACTATTGACATGAAGTAAGCATATTTTTTGCTTCCCAATAATGCATAATCAGTTTAGATTGAATTAATTATTTCCTTTTTTTCTTTTTTACAAATTCATTGTGAAGAAAAAATTTAGGCTGTGATTTATTCTTAAAGCAGCCACAGTGGCTATTTGTTATTCATAATTAAAGACTGACAATTAGATACTTAAACAGTATGGCATTATTTCTGCTTCTGTCTTGGAGGTCTGAATCATAATAACTGGAGGAAAACCCGGTTTTGGATCCAAGTAATTTCCACACAAGCATGCTTACTGGTACATCTATTTTGTGTTAGCAGTAAAATGAGTGTTTTCTGCCCTATCCATCAGTGCATCTCACAACATTATCCATGGCAGCATGCACAGCCTGTTTGTTCATAGCAAGCTGTCCTGTGACTAAAGCGTTCCTCTAAAAAAAAGCTGTAAACATTGGAGGAGCGACTTTGTGGCTCTCTGGCAAAATATTCGTTCTCATTGGGCAAAGAGTGCTGCATCCTCCACACACAAGAAGTTGAGAGCAAAGAACGGATTTCCTTTCAGGAGAGCAGGCAGAACCCCCCCTAACCCCTTCCCTAGCCCCTGAGCAGGGCCAGAGGTGGTACTAATTGTGCACATGGACTGGGATGGGCAGCAGTGGGGGTCAGGGGAACAGGGTCACGGGAATTACCTCAACAACTTCTCCTTCTCTTCCCCGGTGAGGCACAACTTCTGGATCTGCTAGATCGAACCCCAGGACTCCTGGCAGAATTTCTATCACAGGAACCATTTTGTTCGAGCTGTAGGACCATAAACACAGTCAACCCAGTCAGTTTGTGCAAGACTTTTACACATTATTGCTGCATCTTTTTCAGTGGGGCCAGGGCACTTACACACCTCACCAGCCCTCACAGCCTCTGCCCACCTGCCCATGGCCCAGGACTCTATCTCTCCCCCTCCCAACAATGTCACACCATGGCCAGACTTGAGCTCCCCACAGCCCTGTCCTGCCCAGCCATGGGCCCTGCTGAGCCAAATCCACCTGTGGGCCCTCATCCTGGACCAGCCAAATGCCAGGGAGGATCCTGGTGCTAGGGTCTGGGGCTGCCCCTGGTGCTTCCTGGCTGGGCAGTGGGATAGATGCAGGCTCCATCACCATGGTCCCAGGTGCCTGCACACCACCATGACAGGAGGGGACGTTAGTGGTGTGAAGATAGCTGCTTGTTGTTAGGCCGCAGAAAAAGAGTCATCTGGGAGCAGAGTGCAGATTTTGTTAGTGTTCAGTTCCATATTTCAACAAGCTTAAAGGCCAAACTTGACAGAAAAAAAGTAAAAGCTGAAGAGAATAAAAATCAAAGAAACATGAAAGAACTAACACACACACCAATGATATCAGGAGCAGTGTGAAGCACATGCTGGTTCCCAGATGAAGGTAGCACAATGCCATCCAAGTCAATGACTTCCAGCAGCAAAGGAGGATCTGGAAACTCTCCTTCCCCTCCAGCTTCCCTGGTACTGCTACCCTCTGAAATGTTTGGGGGTCTACCCATAGCCATTCACATCTGAATGGACAAGTGGTCTGAAATTGTTCACAGCCGTGTAACTGGAAGGCAAATTTCACTGCTTCAATTGAACAGGTATTTCCCTATGTCTCCTTTTGCCCTCCCTTCCCTTCTGTGGAATGCAATTCACTGGGAAAATAACCAAATCTTCCTTTCACAGTCTCCCTTGAGAACAAAAAATAGAAATATTCCTATTTCTGAAAAGAAAAACAACTCTAAAAATCGGAGAAGAAGCTAATACTCTACAAATATGGATGACAAATGACCACAAAACTCATCTGAGACTTGACCTGATTTTGAGACAGTTTTTTGGTAACCTGTGGATGGATGAAGAGCAATTGCACTATTTCTTTATAATTCATATTGAACCTACAGAAAGTACACTCTCGCCTTATGCTTTTCTGAACAAAGCCCATCATTAAGAGAGTAGCTAAAGACTAGTATGAGAATGGGAAAGACTCCTCACAAATCAATCTTGAAACTAGTTGCTCTCACACTTGAAATGGCAGCTTCTTGCAATGACTAATGCATATCTATATTCTATGGACTCATATAAAATATGACAGCTGGCCTGTCCTGACATTTAGAAGCAGATGCTTGAACAGCCCACAACAGAGAAACTTCCAGTGCTCTGTGAATCATTAACTTCCTCAGGAAGCCCTATAGGATAAAGACCATTCAGGATGATTTTATTACATTAACACAAAAATTTCTGCAAATGCATTATAAGGAACTCAGTATTCCGATCTTAATAGTTCACCTACATCAGACCATTGTCTCTTGTATGAAGCAACACACAGAAGGTTTCCTTCCATCTTTTTCCTTCTGCTATTTGCACTTACTAAGCCTCAAACTGTGCTATGTCATGAATAGCTCACTGTGTAATCGTGAAGGGGTTGGTGTTTCATTGTAGATGAAACTCCTGAGGTTTTTCTGACCTGTTAAAAAGCCTGGTATAACCAAAAGATATGACCCAGGCTCACCTCGAGTTGTGCCTCATACTGAAAAAAATGTTGATACAGTTTTCTGTAAGAGTATGTGTGTGGGGGCACTAAATTAGGGAGTGCTGCTCCTAAACAGTAAGTGCCAGTGTCAAGGACTAGGTTAGAGGAAGGAGAAAAACTTCAAGGGCACGGACAGAAAGGAAAATCAAATCTGGAAAAAACCAGAGGGACATGACAGCAAAGCAGAAGCCGCCAACAACACTGAGACTTGGTATAACTACTGAAATAAATACCTGCCTTAGCTAGGAATAAAGAGACACCTCACATTGTTTCATGTCTTGGCATCTTTATATCCTTGTCTAGGATATTAAAAAAAAAAAAGCCAAATCTTTGAGCACACATAATTTCAAAACAGAAATTTCTCATTCTTCAGGAGACTAGTAACATGCAAATTTGAACCTCCCTGACTTTCTGTGCCCATCCACATTTGGGCCATCTTTCATGAGATAAGGGTATAAACATGCCAAGATAATAGCTAAGCAAAGATAAACTGAAAATTAATTAAATCAAACACGGTAACTGAAAAACCCATTTTACCCTGTCAGATTTCTTTGTCTTATATTGTTGGGCAACAGAGAAACGCAAGAAAGGGGGAAAGCAGTTTCTGACTTTTGTGGGATTATTTAAACTAAAATTCTGATTTGAGGAAGAGAGACAAGCTGGAATCAGTCTTGGAGCTGAAAACTCCCTGTCTGCTTTCACCTATTTACTCTCATGCTTTCAGAGTATCCATCAATAGAAATGGAGTTAATAAGAAAATGTCTTTTGTCTTTGCAAAGACATACTCTGTTGTGGAAACTGGTGTGCTTCTTTTCGGGTATATTCTGATATCGCTGTTATGATGTCTTAGTTGTTCACAGTATGGTGTCTTGCTATATATTTTTTCATTAACATCCCCATGATTCATGTGAAAGAGTCAGGCAAGGGTTGTAAATACTGTTAACCACATTTTACAGAGGGGAAATGAAGACCAAGGGGTAAAATAATTTGTTCTTAGCTGTATACTGAGTTGGTGCTAAAGCCAGGATTTAGAATTCAGTCTTATAATATTCCAAGAGCCTTTCTTCAGCCCCATTTCTTCCCAGGGCCTCTCCCGAAGGTTCAAGAACTGCAGCAACGAGGGTATACAGAGTATTTTCCTCCCTCAGCTCCTTGCAACTCAGCTACCTTCTAACATGTAAAAATTACATACACTCTTTGAAGAAGATATACATGCCAACTATGACAGGAATTTGAGCGGTCTAATCACAAAATTTAAAGTTATTTGGTTATTTCTTTGAAACCAATGAAGCATGTTTTCATTAACTATGTTTGAGGATAGACGAAAAATGGCTAAGAGATTTTTGACAGAATTATCCAATTCCGTTATGTCAGAGAAAGGGATAAAATTGAACCAATGCCAGATACAAAGAGAATTATTCTGTTAACTTAAAAATGAAGCCTAGAACAAAAATGCAGAATGATGATGCTATACTAGGGTGTTACATGCTGTTTAATTGCTGGTTTTTTATGGATACATACACCAACATAGCATAAAGCAATGTACATCTGTTGTAATAATTTATCACTCAGCAGCCATATAGATAATGAACTTTACTGTGTGCTATGTGCCTGTCTATCATATCAGGAAAAAAAGAAGTGTCATGAAGAAAAGAGGGTGGAACATAGTGAGATGGTGGCAAGGGAAGCTGTGGTGTGTTTCTGTTGCTGCCTGTGGGAAAGGGGGAGTCTGGGCTGCCAAAGGCCCCTTGAGGTTCAGGTCAACTTCTTCACAGTCACCAACAAACACATCATATGGCTGAGACTGCAAAAAGCAGGCACAAACATTGTTTCAGGTGCTCTTTTTCAGTTCAGATTTCAGTCCTATAATAACTCCTTTTTGTCATTACATGTTAGATCCATAGCATTTCATAGTGCAGTCCCAGTGATTGCACTATACTTTTACCTCAGCCTAAAGGATCCCTCCTTCTCCTTTATTTAGCATTGGTATTCTTTTTCCTCTTTCTGTGCAGAAGGAGGAATATGACTAAATATGCAGCTTAGCATATCTTCTATGCTGTTCAGGTGCTAGTACTGCTCTCATTAACAGAGTACTTGAACTTCTTCCAGAAGTGCCCCCTGCCTTTCTTCTGAGTCACTCAATAGTTGTTAATGTTTAATGGCTAAAGGTACGGCTGAGAGATAAAAGATGGAGAAGCATGCGCAGCAGACTTTACTCTGCGGAGAAACCTGGTGACCCTGACTGTGCCTCTGGTTTTTTCCACAGTGCAACCAGGAAGCCTGCTAAATCCTACTTAATGGAAGTGATGATGACTTAGGATAAAGGAAAATAAAACCGAGAAATGATACGTAATTCCCTAGTGGCCTTTGCTCTCAAATGTATCATCATTTAGGCAATAATCTTTTCATTAAAGAAGGTTAAACTTATGAGTTCCTTTTCAACACAATGATACAGTGCAGCACTACAAATTTTAAGCAGATCTATTTCATTAGGTTTCCCCCAGCACGGCCAGAAGAGCATGCCTTCAGGACATTCATACTGACTTTCAGGTTGCCCTTGTCTGCTAGGGAAACCTTTAAAATTTAAAGGAAAAAAAAATCATTTGTACATTCTGCAAGCTGAGGAAAGAAATCCTACTTGGTGTGATTTGCTGTAATGATAAATTTATCAGAGGCTGTTCATTTTATCTCCTGCAGAACTGCTCTTTGATGGCATTAATCTGCAGTAATGATTACAGGAAAGTAATTCAAAGCTGTTCAGAGGGAAAGGTGACATGATGCTCTCCATCTTTTTTCTGAATGCTTCCTCAGATTGTTCAATAAATTACAGGTGTAGAAAGAGAAAAGATGGGCCATATGCAGCTGAATATTGTGGGGAATCTAGAAACATGGAGCGATAAGAGCAAGACTGCATTTGCAATAAAATACATGTTGCAGATTCCTCATAGACCTTTTATAGCAACAGGCACTGAGTCCAAAGTTTCGGGGATGTTCAGTATTATTTGTTTTACATTAACTGTGAGCAAAGATGTACCACAAATTAACAGTAAATTAATGTTTCATGACATTTCAGATTAAATGAATTAATGGTACCTTTTTGCATGGCCTTTTCAAAATTACAAGAGATTCTATGACTTGTAGGAGACCACTGGAGCTCATCTAGTCAGACCTTTGAACAGGACTTCTAGGCTGTCAAGAGCCCAAGCCACATAAGGTTTACCTAGCTGTGCGTGAAAACACCCATTTATGGAGAGTCTATGGCTTCCCTGGTGACCTGGCTCAAAGCAGGTCATGTTTCTAAGAGAGATTTTTGTTCTATCCAGACTGAGACTTCCGAGCTGCAACCTGTGGTCATTGCCTTTTGCTTTACTGTTTCTCCTTGCTTTACCAAATGAATTCTCAAGTTATTAGAAATCAATGTAATAGTGCCCCCTGACTCCAACACCACTTTCTTGAGGAATATTTCTAAATTGTGTAGGGTCATAATGTTACTTGTAAGATTATTAAACACTCAGTATTGCCATCAGTTTATGGCTTACTTCAGGTGAAATATTCCAGAGACATGACACCACCCCTGTGAGACTTAGGATTGGAGTAAATGTTACACACATGTAAAAACCTTTTTGCACAGCTTTAGCAGAGTCAAAAAGCCAGCTGATATATTACACAAGTATTTGAGAAGTATTTGAAGGTCTGCCCTGAGACACCGCAGTGCCCTGTTGTACTCCCATCACCAGCCCATAAAACAGCTCTAGAAGGACCTGCTCACATCCGTGCTTTCTCCAGTGCTGAGGGATGCCGCGAACCCACAGGCCACACAAATCATGACCCGGAAAGGCTACAGAGAAACTTACACTCCCCCAGGCCTCTATCCACCACACCTGCTCACCCACAGCAATGGTCATGTTTCCTCACCTTCTGGTTCTGAGCATCCACAATAATCTCATGGCCTGAGTATATACTGATCAGCTACAGTCAGGGTCTTGTCCAGCTCACTACAGCAGTGTGGTAATAGATTTGTGGTGAAGCTGCTGCCAGAGTTGAAAAGAGAGATGTGTATTCAGCCTGTGATCATTACTCGTCCGCCTCCATCTATGGCTGAGACTGCTGCAAAAGCTCCTGCAAAAGCACCCACCAGACCACTCAGTCACACCTGAGCAAGAATTCTCATGGAACAATCAGAACAGAGGTGGGTATGGGAAGCTCCGTGTTTCTCTGCAGAAAAGTGTCATTTTCTGCAGGTGGATGCTGTATCTGGTCCAGCTGAATGTCTCTCCACTTGTAATTGTCTCAGTAAGCAGGTTCCAGTGACACTCTTGGATAGCTGTGGAATGCCTCACCTTATTAAAAGGTTATTATAGGGATGCTCTTTCAGAGGCTGCTATTGCGATACATGGAAGCTTAGTGAAAATAACTCGGGGTATGGTGCCTTGGACATACACTTTGTGAAATATGCACTGGATATAGTATCTCCTTGGTGCTGGCACATGGTAGGAGGATGTGCTAACAGCAATTATCTTGGCTGTCCTGAAATAAGTGCAAGTAGATATGACACCTTCTGGTACAGGCAAACATGGACCATCCTTGGAAGGATAATTCACAAGTGAGCATCATCTCTTTTTGGCTATGTGCAAGCAGCCTGATGTTGTAGTATGCTTATGACTGGCATTTGTCTGTATGACACACCAGATGAAATAACAACATCTTACTCCTGAAGACATTCGCGGAGTCCAACTTTGCAAGTAACAAGTGCACTTGGCTTTGAATATATTAGGAACGTTTTGATCCTTAGAGATACAACAAATGAGAATATAGTATTTGATTATTTCATTACCATCTGTTTTCCTATGTTCCAGGTTATGTAGTCTGGAAAGAAAAAAATTGCAAAGTAGTGGTACTGCACAAGACATTCAAAATAAAGCCAAGGGGAGGAATATTTACCAGTGTTTATCAATGATAAAAATCATCTCTGCTATAAATATCAGAGGAGGCAGACTTAAGTAAATGCCACATGGTTTTGAAAATCACGTCCTAAGGATTTCCTTTCAGTAGTAAGAAAATCTATCCTTTTCAAGAACTGTAACACTGCAGATAGGATTGCAGGGCAGCAAAGACCTGAGGGGGTAAAAAAAAAAGAATAATATTCTAAATTAAAACACAAAACTCAAGAGGTAGGATTACCACTTCTATACATGTCGTGGTTTAACCCCAGCCAGCAACTAAGAACCACACAACCACTCTTTCAGTCCCCCACAAGAAGAACAGGGAAGAGAATTGGAATATTAAAAGTGAGAAAACTCATGAGTTAGGATAGTTTAATAGATAGATCAAAAGCTGCACACATAAGCAATGGGAAACAAGAAATTAATTCACTGCTTCCCATCTGCAGGCAGATGTTCATCCATCTCCAAAAAAGCACGACTCCATTGTGCATAACAGTGACTTGGGAAGACTAACACCATCACTGCAAATGTCCCCACCTATCTCCTTCTTCCTACAGCTTTATATGCCAAGATGATGTGTTACTGTATGAGATATCCATTTGGTCAGTTGGGATCAGCTGTCCTGGCTGTGTCTCCTCCCATCTCCTTGTGCACCCCCAGTTCGTTCACTGCTGGCACAGTGTGAGAAGCAGAAAAGGCCTTGGTTCTGTGTAGGTGCTGCTCAGCAGTAACTAAAACTTCCCTGTTACCAACACTGCCTTCAGCACAAATCCAAAACACATCCCCATATCAGATACCATGATGAAAACTAACTCTATCCCAGGCAAAATCAGCACAATGCGATAGACACATGAGCTGTTTCCAGTAATGACTAGAAGGAAAAATGTGATGACCATGCTCAGAGGTCAGAATAATTCAGCAAGGAAGATGCTTTTAAGGACAGTAGCAAAAAAAACCTTTAGTTCTTGTTTTTTCTCCTAACCCATGTTGAGAATTTACAATACTTGGACAAAAGTGTGTTTTGCTACATAGCTACCTACAAGCATGCCAGAAAACTGTAGAAAGAAGGAAATGGGCATTTGGAGGAGGTGTGTGTTGACTGAAGCGAGTGTTTAAATTACCGAACAATTACAATCACATAATCACCATTTGACAGTGCACATTTCTTCACAGAGCTAAAAGTATAATAATGTCTAGCTTTTCTGAAGCATTTATCTTCAGCTCTCACAGTCGTTGATAGCAGCTATTACAGCTCAGCCACAGGCATCCCTGACAGCACATCTCTGTCTGTCTGTACTCCCCTGGCCTAAGAGAAGTGTTGAGACACTGAGCAGCTCTATGTACAGATGCTACTCACATACCTGACAAATCACATTCCAAAGCATCAGTGAAGGTTCTTTTCTAGAGAAGCATGAGAAAGTTAGAATGAAGCCAATACACAAGGGGGTAGGGACTTCAGGAATGCAAGAGGCTTGCATATCTGCTTTGCCAGTAATACTAAACATAGACATAATATTTGATGCTAGTATGCCTGTTCCCTTCTACACTTTCCTTTTATATATGTTCTTTATAACAAAGGACACAAAATTTCCCCAAGTAGTTCTTCCACTGAGCTCATATGGTTTGGACGAACAAAAAAAGTGATTTTTTTGAGAAGACATCCTTTTTGAGAAGACAATTAAGAGTTCTGAGGGAATTAGATCAAATTCTTCGCTTAAACTTCTCTGTATTAAGCTAAATACATAGAACTTCTTTAGCATGCAGTTGGAAAACACATCTTCCAAAAGAGAAAACTGCTTGTAAACACTCTTCTGTGTTATATCTGCTTCTAATTTTTTTTTTTCTCTTTCCAAAGGGTAGACTTCACAGGGTACACGGTATATCACAGATTGCAATGTTCTGATTGCTATGATTGTGGTGACTTTTCCACTTCTACTCACAGTCCTCTGTTTGAGCCTGCACAGGCACCTTTTCTGCTCTGAGACACAATGAATACATGTTCACCTCCAACCCCCTACCCCCTGTTCTTTTCTGACTCATCCTTTCCAAAACACTGCACTGCATCCTGTAAGTTATTGATTACAAACAGTAGGACTCTATGTTAGCTCCTATGGTTTACCTTTGATATGATGTATCACTAAAAGTGTCCAGCTTGCTTTGTAGAGCTGGCTTGTTATCCACAGGTTCTCTGTTTAAAGCAAGAGTTTTCAGTCTCCCCAAGTACAAACCAGGAAATGCTCTTTTGGTAGACTTACCTGGTATGGATCTAGTGTAACGGAATCAGAATTTAGTATCCTGGAGTGAGTCATCTTGGACCAAGTTGCAATACACATAAATCTAGATGTATTATGAGAATTAATTTTATCTCACTAATTATGGCTCAGATATTGTTATTTATACTTGAATCACAGACACTTTTTTTTTGTTTACACTTCTGTAAAAATAGACCTTCTTATCTATATTAGCGGCTGCTCTGCTGGATATCTTCACATGACAACAGCTTTTCTTCAATTTACTTTCACATTTAAAATCAGCACCAAATCAGACATTCATGTGTTTTCCCAAGCCCTCATTAGGCATTTTGAAATTGAGTGGGAAATATAAGAAATTGTTTTCCTACAGTGTTTCCATATTTTCTTTGTTATTTAAGAGTGGGCCTTTTTAACGAATGCAAAAAACCCAAAAGAATTAAGACAAGATATTTAGAAACGCTGATCTTCACAGCCAGTACAAAGCTGGGAGGAGCTGTTGATTCACTCGAAGGTATGGTGTGATTCTCGGGGATGGTGCTGTGCAGGGCCAGGAGCTGGACTCGATGATCCTTTTGGTTGCCTTCCAACTCAGCTTATTCTGTGATTTGCCAATATGTAATAAATGAAAGAGCAATACTAATGCTCTGTTAAAAAGCTATTGATTCTGTGGAAAAATATTGGTTCCTTGGAACTTCAGCTCCTCTCAGCTATCAACCATATTTATCAGTCTTGAAAATAATTAGGAAGAAAAAATCGAAACCATTTTTCCTGGAAGTGTTTGTAGCTCAGGCATCCAGTAAAATTATCATTACAATAAATTAGAGTTGTCAAGAAAAAAGGATATGGCCTGAGAGTAAAAAAAGACTGAATTCCAAAAGGCAGAGAGTAATTTAACAGTCCCACCACCTTAATATATTATTTATTTGTTTGTTGAGTAACCAAACTGAAAATAAATACTATTCAGGACATCCTTAACTCTTTTAATTTTGCTTTCAATTAAATTCAGAAAGTAGAGAAAATTGAAAATTTCAAATCTGCATAGGAAGTTAAGTAATAACAAGTACATTTATTAAAAAAAAAAAAAAAAAAAAGGTTTTATTTCAGATAAAATAAATTTGTACTGGAACGACAGAAGGCAAAAAGGATGACCTGAAGTGTATATGAATCACTAGAGCTTTATAGAGAATGTATTGCGGAAAGGTTATTGAGATTTCATATTTTTGCTTGGCACCAGAAATAAAAGGAAATCTTGTCTGTTTTAAAATCTGCAAAATTAAAATTTCAATGAAATTGGAGTAAGTTACTCGATATTTTTAAATTTTGAAAGGGTGTTTGACTTCAGTTTTCTCCATACTGCATTGCAGTAAAGAATTAAAAAAATAAAAGGAACAATAATTTCTAAAAGTTCTGTTATGGTTTTTGGCCTTTTTTTAATTTCTTTTTTTTTTTATTATTTTTTAAGATGCTGAATTTCTTTTAAATAAAACCTATTTAACAAAGAATTTTGTTTTCTTCAGAATCTGTCAGACCTTTGGGTTTCCTAACTCTGAAACTCATCTACCACTTTTTGAAAAGTTACCAAGTACGAAGATCACCAACTTTCTTTTTCCTCTGGGTAACTTTTAAAACTTATAGGCATTTTACAAATTTATTCAAAGGTTGGAAAGAGAGATATAAACTTCATTAGTCCCCTATTTACATTCAGAAACAAAAGAAAATACAAAATTTTAAAAAAGAAGAGGGACAGGAACAATATAACTGCTTTCAGTTTTCTACTTTATTGCAAAAGGAAAAGCTTCTTGTTTTGCAACCTGAGTGCTTCAGGGTATTTTAACAAGTTTAAAATTATCTATTCATCAGCTCTGGTAATTAGCTTATGCTTTGCTTTTCTGTGTATTATTACTAGGGATTCATGTACTTTTATTGACTTATTGTATTATCCTCCAGGTCTTCTGCTTCATGCAAATGCTATTCTACTCCAGGTTTAATAATTAAGCTGTATTGTACAGTTGTTGCTGGTCACATTGCAGACTTTCCAACCTGTGGATTCATGACAATTAACAAGTATCAGAAAAACACATTTGAAGTGTAATTACTAGGATAATTTACGCAATTACATTAACTTTATATATGATGCTGACAAATAATGGAATGATAAAGGAAGGAAAGGACCGCTTTGGGTGCCAGAAGGGTAGTCAAGAGTGTGACGTGGCAGTCAAAGGGAAAAAATGGAAGGACAGTGCGAGTGACAAATGACATGAAAGAAAGTATGAGAAAGGAAGTACCAAGAAGGGGAGAAGAGAGTATATAGAGGGAAAAACTGCTAAAGAGATGATGACAAGAGAGCAAATGTAAAGGGTCATAAGTTTACAGGGAAGGACTCAAGGAATCAAAAGCACAGTTTAGCAGCTGACAAAAGGAATCTAACACTAAATGAAATTATTAACTAAGGAAGCAGAGTCAGCAACCGTGTCTGTTTAAAAGGAGGGGAATCAGTTACCATGTAAGTTAGCTACCTAGAAGAACAGAAAAGCAAACAGCAGTGTATTGATTCAGCAGATAAGCCGTGGACAGCAGCATATCAGTGAAAGAGTTAGCTGAGCTATTTAATCCATCAGGTATCAATGGGAGGAGAGATGAGTCAGCAAATGGACAAATAAATAGATCGAGCAGCAGATTAGCGGTGAGACGTAATGCAATTGGTGAGAATTAGCTGTCAGAAGACAGGTACCTGGAAGGAGTTTCCCAAACACGCTTGGTAATGGCAGCCAGGCAATCAGAGATGCCTGCAGGGATGCTGATCCCTTAGCTGGGTGCCTGGCTGGTGCTGCTTGGGGACTGAGACAGGAAGAGAGATGGGACAGTAGCAGTCGGTATTTGCTTGCCACCAGGACTTCTGGTGAGAGAGGGGGAAGAAAGGGCCAGCAAAAGCTCTCATCAGAGGAATAGTCCTGCAGTTTGAGTTTCTTAGCTTACATGTGACCTTAGCTTGATTCCTAAAGTTTGCTTTAAAGATTTGCAACAAGTCAGAGCCCCCATGCTGTGGTGAAAGGGTGACAAATGGGAAACAGATGACTCCTGTTTGTACAACCTTTTATGCTTACTATACAAAGAAAGGGCTGTTCATTTTTCAGCCTTATATCCTGTGATGTTTTATCAAGCAAAATGGAGAGCTGTGATTCAAACTACACTTCCTTTTTACCAGCCAATCCTTCCCATAGGCTTAGCAGAGAGGCTGAGCTCGTTGCTGAACTATTTGCACTAGAGAGTAGGTGTAAAAATAGTGTGAGTCAGGATGCCTCTTTGGTGTGTGAGGAAGCAGAAAGGAGAAACAAAACTGATGTTTACCAAAAAAAAAAAGATTAAATAAATGAATATTTTAACTAATTCCACACACAGCTACTATATATTATATATATATATATATATATATATATATATATATACCTTTTGCAATGGTATATCCTTATTTTTAAGTTTTAATTAGTCAAAGGATTATTACCATTATTGAGAGGCTTTTTTCAAGGCAGTTGTATAGTTTGATGAACGGGATCATGTGTTCTACCCTTGCTTCTTTGCCTTGGGCTAAAGATGGACAGCAGAAAGTAAATTTTTGTTGATATAACTTTATTGGAAAAGTAGTTAGACCTCATGAAGGACAGCTGAGATGTGAGGCTATTTCAAAGACCAAAAAAACTAGAGGAGAGAGAATGAAAGGAGCTACTAAGGAAAATGGTGCTCTGGGGTACATTAGGAAGAGCATTGCCAGCAGGTGAAGGGAGGTGATCCTGCCCCTCTACTCAGCCCTGGTGAGGCACATCTGGAGTGCTGTGTCCAGTTCTGGGCTCCTCAGGACAAGAGAGACATGGAGCTCCTGGAGCAGCTCCAGTGGAGGGTGTCAGAGATGATTGAGGCACTGGAGCATCTCTGTTATGAGGAAAGGCTGAGGGAGCTGGGCCTGTTCAGCCTCAAGAAGAGGCACTGCGAGGGGCCCTCATCAATGTCTGTGAGTGTCTGAAGGGAGGTCCCAAGAGGATGTTTCCAGGCTCTGCTCAGTGATGCCATGCAATAGGACAGGAGGCAACGGGCAGAAACTGATGCACAGGAAGTTCCACCAGAGTATGAGGAAGAACTTCTTTATTGTGCAGCTCACCGAGCACTGGAACAGATTGTCCAGAGAGGCTGTGGAATCCCCAGATGTTCCAGAACTATCTGGTCGCAATCCTGTGCCATGTGCTCTAGGATGACCCTGCTTGAGGAGGGAGGTTGGACCAAATGGCCCAAGGTGGTCGGTTCCAACCTGACCCATTCTGTGTGAGATGCTGTAAGTTTCTAAAGTTCCATTTTATGTATATATATAAACACATAAAAGGACTCTCCTCTGATTACATTCCTTTATGCATAAATAACTCTATACTTCTGTTGGACTGAAATATACAACAGATCCAACAGTCCAGTTTCCCTGACATTTCAGACACATTCATTTTAAAACCTTGAAAGTCTTTTCTTCATATCTTGGAAAGGGATGAGGCAGAGGGAAGCTTTGCATATTCTTAGAAATTAATGTCACACTTCATATTTATTTGCCATTTGGACAGACTGAATCTTCAAAGACCTCCCAGACTCAGCTTCTGAGCATTTGTTAATAGAAATGGCGAGTGAAGGATGCCAGTGCTTGTTTTGCATACTTGCATACTTGTATGAGTGCACGCAGATCATCTGGCTTTGCACACACAAGTTGGTGCATGCTCAGAGTTTGCAGGTTTTAGAAAGAAAGCTTTTGCCTTTTGTGTCTCATAAATTCATTGTGATTCAAAAGAAACAAATGATTGGATAAATGCATGAATGTTTCATTGCTTCTACCTGTGAAAATTATTTTCTTTACCTTAGTTTAAAATTGTTGAGGATTAATGTTTCTTTTCTTACAATGTTTTTGTACTTGCCTTTACTTGAACTGTACACTACAGTCAGTAGTTCCTCAAATTTTAGTAGGGCACATTTAAAGTGAGGCAGTTGTCTTGGTATGGAAAGCCAATACAAATATGTTCATTATTTTGGAAATGATAAAGGTCAAATCCCCTTCATTTGCTAATGCCACCTCTCCCTTTTTTTTAAACCTGGAAGGAGACTGGAACATTTTCATTGCTTGGGAAATGTCCTGTTCTTTCAAACTGCCTCCAGAACTACCATTAGCAGTCCAGAGTGGTCATTTAGTGCTGCCAAAGTGCTATGTTTGCTAGGCTTATGAATACATTAAAATTTAGCATATGCTTCCCCTTTATTTATTTTTTTTTTACGTTTTTGAGGTTTTGTTTTTGGTTTTTTGGATTTTTTGGTTTGCTTTTTGGGTGTTTTTTTGGTTTTCTTGTTTTGGTTTTTTTTGGGTTCTTTTTTTTGNGTTTTTTTTTGGGTTTTTTTTTTTTTTTGGGGGGTTTTTTTTTTTTTTTTTTTTTTTTTTTTGGTTGGTTTTTTTTTTTTTTTTTTGTTAGGGCTCGTTTTTTTTTATTTAAAGTTCTGGAATTTTAGAATTTCTCTATTCTGCCTGAAGTCGGTAGGTACTTTCTCTTCCTTTACAGAATCAAAAAAGACTGCATGAATAACCATGAAGGGGTCTAACCATCACCAGCAAGAGTCCCTGATCAAACAAGAGTAGTAATTGAACTAGATGATTTTGATGAGCTTCAACAGTCATTGACAAATTAAGTACAATGACATTTAATATATAGTCACAATAAAATAAACACAAGACTGAAAACTGCTGTTAAGTATAAAAACTATTAAATTTGAGGTTGGCTGCAGTTTGCAGAACCAAGCACGATGAAGTAAGACAGTAAAGTATTTTAGTAGACCTATGAGAGACTAGCAGTATTATTCATAAGTATCTCAGGAGCATGACTCACACATTTTACAACAACTATATTTGCATGAATTTCCATAAATGATCAGATTTGTATTGTTTAAAGATGGAAATTAAAGCTTTCCAAAGTTATGTTGGTAAATGCAGATATATTTTACACCTTGCTAGCTGTATGTACAGTCTTCCCAAAGAATTAAAGAACCCAAATATCCATGAAACAAATAAAGATGGAAAACCTGCTTCTGCAATTCACTGGAGAAATAAACTACAATAGGGCCATAGTCCATTATTCTTCATTATGACTGCAATCACATGAAAACTGTATTCACTTACTAATGCATTCCTTGGATGTAAATTCTTTGTTTTCAGCATGGTTACGTTCTGGCTTGCTTTCATTTGGCTTCAGAAAAACGAAAGAAAACCAGATTTTTAAATTTATGTGCCACACTTATATGAGGAAAGCTTCTTATCAAAATATAGGAATTTATATACACTTACCTCTGTAATTTTTCAAAGATGTGTCTCTGCATTTACACAGACTTTAAGAATGTGAACTTTCTGAATGCCTTCTCTCTTTTGCTCTCTGAGTCCTAGACCCGGTGTTTCTCCTGTTGCAGTAAGGAAGGATAATTCAAGAGTAACAGAGTCTGGATATCCTGGAAGATCTCAGCTCTATTCCTTCTCCATCTGCAGCTCCCCCATGACTGGGCAAGTTGAGTGACCTTTCTGTCTTTGCCTATTCTGCCTGAGTGTTCCAAGCCTGTTCCCAAGCCTAGACTCACCACCTACCTGTGCTACAGACAGCCACCTTAGCAGGACGTACTGTCCCTCACATGGTCTGGACAGAGAAGGCCATCTTGAAGCTGTCTGCCACCCATATACATTTTTGCTATCCAAAGAACAGTGAAAACACATGAAGCATAAGGAAAAGCCAGGCTCCCATGAAGAAAAAGCTGGGAAAATATAGAAAATAATAGATGTGTCTCTATACATGTTAATCTCCACTGTAACCTTCTTTGGCAATCTTTGAGGAATCCCTCTTGCAGTCGTGTGAGGAGTTCCGGCACTTGAGCAGAACTGACTGTCTCTGTGTACCTAATAGCTGTAGAAATTAATAGTAGGTAACAGCTATGTTTTAAGTTTTCAAGCTTACCTGCGTACAGAAAGAGGGTTGTTCCTTTCAGAATTCAGGCCTCAAAGCTATTGTGCATGCACTTAATGTCAACCACCATGGAAAAAGTCTCTGAAAACACATGGGATATTCCCAGTGTGAACAAGAATTGTAGTTCCATGTGTTTCTAATGGAGGAGCAATCTGTTTGCACAATGGAGAATATGTTGAAGGTAGTCCGACGACCAGCCATAGTTTCTGGTAAAGCAACTCACCTTGCAGGGAGGGTCAACCCAGATTCCTTTGTTTGCTTTAGGCTGCTCTCTTTTATCCCCTTCATTTTCACCTCTTCTGTTTGCCCACTAATTTTTTCCTCGAAGTCTTGACTGCCCCATGGATTGTAATTTTTTTCCTTCCCACATCTCCCTTTTGTTTTCATCTGCTGATTTATATAGCTGTTATACAGATTACTGCATTCGCTTTTCAGGAATCAAGTGTAATCTCTAAAGCAATGGGAGACCAAAAATCCCAGTAAACTATGTTCATTTAAAAAACAAACCAAAAACCCCCTTCATTGCATATACTTACAAGGGTGAGAAATAGTGTGCCATATGTCCCTACAACAGACAAAGCTAAAAGTTAAATAATATTACCCTCTAAAAAAGGGCCCATTAGTGAAATGAAACCCAAAGCCTTGAATGCACTGAGGGGCAGTAGAAATTCTGAATGTGAATATGAGAAATATGAAGTGTTGTAAAAGCAAAGCAGTAGGAGGCCTAGAGGGCAAAATGCAAGGATTAATACTGCAATAGGTGCTGGAGTAACTGCAAGAAGATGAGAGCTTAAGGGACACAGATCTAAGTGGTAAATTAATATATACAAATTTGCCTGCTTAAGGGAATGAGAAATCCTTTCCCAATACTGGATGAAAAAAAGCCCTTTTGACTCAGTGTTTTGTAAAGATCTTTTTTACCCTTAGAGAAATGCAAACAGAGAAATTTAAACCTAAAACATTGCTCAGCCTAAGAGAATTGAGTTCTGGGTGAATGGATGGATGGATATAGATAATATATTATTCAGAGTATTATCAACTTGATTTTTTGCTAAGGAGGAAATAAATACTTTTTTGTTGAGGTGGAATGCTGATGTATTTGCTGAAACTGTTTCTGACTTAGAAATAAATGAAGTGAAACAATTTGGCCATGGTAAATATGCTAATAACTGTCTGTACAAACTTGATAAAATTCTTTTATGCTGCCAGTGTTTTAATTTATTAACTAATGTAGCTATGATGACTGGAAAATTAGTGTGTGAAGTAGTTAAACAAGAAGTGTAGAAAACATGCACAAGGAAGTGGCTGTTCAAATTACTTCCCTCAGGGATATTCCAAATGCTGCATTACCCTGCTTTTGCCAGGCTGTGTAAGAGTAAATAGCAGTTTTAACAAAAAAAATATTCCCTGCACTTCTTTATTTCTTTCTAAGGCTTATGATTTTCAGTAATAGTTCACTATTCCTAAGAGATAAGTCCAGTGCAAAAATCAAGCTTTGTCTTTGACCCAGGGCTCCTTCTGGGACAGAGCACACCAGGGCATTTCATCCTTGTTGCTGGAGCTCAAATTTAGCCCAGAGTGACTTTAAGTGAACTGGTGCAGACAAAGGGTATACCTCGTTTGTCTGAACTAGCCATGCCCTGGCTAGCCTGACTGCCAAGGGCAAGGTAATAAAGTTCAGAAATCCTGCTCAGACCTCTCTGAGGACACTTGGGCTGTTGGCCTTTGTTGGCATTGGCTCCATGACAGCCACATCCTTGGAGAAGTACGTGAGCTAACAACAGCTTAGATGGACTGCATTTAATATATTTCACTATAGACTAGTCAAGATATAAATACTCTCTAGGAAAAAACTTTCAAGTATTAAAAAAAAGTCATCTGATACATTTTAATTCACTCACTGTTTACAGATACCAGTTGTAATCCATAATGATACTTTTTTACTGATATGGATGGCAAAAAATTATTTATATAAGCTGTTGAAGTATGCTAATAGTTTCAAATCATGAGCGCTTTTTAGAATTCAGATATTTGTGGCAATTCAGCAGCAGAGAAAAGACTGGCAAAATTCATTAAATAAATTACTCATTGTGGGTTATTTCACCTGCTACTTCCAAATGTGAATAAACAGTTTTTCATTAATAAACTGAAACAAAAGAGGGTAGCGAAATGAACTATTTCTGCTTGCAAGCATATTTCTGTGGTAAAATATCAACTCACTTAGTAGTAATCTGCAATATAATTCCAATGTTGACAAATCTTTGGAAATCTGTATCCGTGTACATAGCACAAAAATATCTTCAATAAATATCAGTAAAGCCCTAGTTGCATTTTCACTGCATGTACAGATTTGTTCAATGACAAGCAATAGGGTAGAAACTCTGGTTGGGTTACAGATGGCAAAACTTGCTTAAGATTTAACTTCCATTTCTTTCCTTCCTTTTCTTTTTTTACTGTATGTATTGCAAATCTTTGACTGATAGGAATTTCAGGGCTAACCTCACTTTTTAGAATTGGCAGAATCATTAAGCAACAAAAAGTTGGCATTTTAGCAGGATATTTTGCTTTTATTATTGGACAGGATTTCAGAAAGAACTAATTATGTACATTCCCACTCCCAAAATCAAGCCTTTGATCATGGCTGTCTATTACTTCTGATGTATTTTCTCTGGTCTTAGCCTCCAAAATCTATCTTACTCCACCAAGATGTCATTAAGGTCTTTGAATATAGTGTCCTCCCTGAAATTCTTCTTTATCAATTTCCACCTTCTGTCTTTTCTGTCCGTGTGTCTCTCATATGTTGAGATTTCTGGAATTTACTTTAATAATTTCTTCATGTTGGAAGTCATTCACTGCTTGAACTGCTCTTGAATGTGTATGTGTGTTCTCATTAATAACTATATACAATAATCATAGAATGGCTTGGGTTGGAAGGGACCTTAAAGATCATCTAGTTCCAACTCTCCTGCCATGGACTGGGACACCTTCCACTAGACAATGTTGCTCAAACACCCATCCAGCAATACTTGCAAAGAACAAAATCAGATGGGAAGATCTCCTCTAACTATAGGGGTAAAGAGTGTTAATGAAAAGGTGGGTTGTACTACTGCTAACAAAGAAAATGGCCATGCTAATACACGTCCTTAACCTCCTATCGAGTTTGTTGTGCTGCCTGTCTTGTTTTCTTTCATGTATTTTGATGGGCATGCTATCACCTGGCAAATTCACATCTACACCAGAAAGCAGAGTTGAAAACATTCAGAAGTGGGCTGACAGAGGATTTAAAAAATGGAAACATGTTGATTTTCTTGCTTGGAATATACTGTCAAGATAGGCTGTGATGCCGCTTTGCTGGCACTTTTGCTGTTTGCAGGTGTAAGATATAAAGTTGATTGTTCTGAATTCATGGAAGACTGCCTGTGTGACAGAGGCTACAGTGTCCTGGCGGTTATCACATTGTAATTATGTTTTGTACAAACATGTAAGTAAAATCTCTACTTGAAAATGCTCTTAAAAAGAAGTCATATAACACCCCCATAATAGTAACTGAGGGGTAGGCATCTAAGAAATACAATTATAAACCGGAAACTTTACATAAAGATGATCAAAACCAAATAAAACATATATAATTATAAAAAGCACATATAAGGCATAAAATCATGTCATGTTGGAGAATTTCTAAAATTAAAATCTTTTAAAATCTAATTTAAACTTGTCTAGTTCCAAGGACCTTCCAAGGCCATAAGAAAAGCAGCAAAATGAAATTAATTAAACTCCTATGTGAAATTCGACATTGAAATATAAATTAGAATTTGAACTTTGACTTATTTAACTTCCAATTAATGTATTACTCCATTTCTGTTCCTTTACAATACTCCATTAAATAACTGTCTTTCAGCATTGTTCGTTCACTTGGAGCTAAGGACTCAAAGCTGCACAAACTTTATATTAAGAAAATAGAATCAATCTTCAGTACTTCCAATTCTTGCTTTAAAAAGAACAGGTTCCTTGGCCACACTTAAAACTTCCCCAACGTCTTCAAAGAGCCTTGCCATTATTATTTTTCAAAATATAAAACAAACAAACAAAGACATTTTGAATAGTCAAGCTAAAAGCATGTTTCCCGTGTTGTGTGGACCAAATCTCAGCTGTGAGGATTTGCCTCAGATTTACTTGGTTGCAGTACTTGTTTTTCTCCTGTTCTTAAAATACTTCATTTCTATGACAGCTTTAACAACAAGGGAGTTGCAGCCCCACAGCTTTAGCTACACAAAATGATACAGAGCAGTAAGATCTTGAGTTTCCTTCTCTTCCCGGAATGAAAATTACTATACTTTGTTCTTTCCTCCAGACCTTCTCAGCATAATACAACTGTTTGACTGATCCCTACAGGACTACTTATGCACTGGCTTGTCTTCACGGCCACAGCAAAAGGGGAAAGAATAAGGAGCTTTCCCGTGGCACACCGATCAGGCAGACTCATAGCCAAGATCTTTGGGGGAGCACAAGGACCGCACCTAATTGTTCTTCTGGGAAGTCACGGTCGTTGACGAGGGTTCAGCCAGAGGCATGATGCAGCAGCTTTTGTAACAATTTCCATGTCGCTGTGCATGCCAAGTAAGAGTACATACAATTCATGCCATGAGAACTCTCCCAAATACAAGTCACGCCCTTGAGGGCATGATCTAGCTCTGTATAATTATTTTTTTATAGCGACATTATTAACATGCAACTTTCCTTATCCTGACTGGCAACTCTAACTCAGCTCCGAATGGCGCTTGTGCTCTGAGTTCCCATGTGACCAAATAATCAGGAAATGCAAAATGTGCTTAGAGAAAGAGCCAAAAGAAGATAAAATTAAACCCTTTTCCAAGAGCCTCCGTGAAGTGACTGGAATACAGAGAAGTATCAGAAGATATTGAGAAAGAGGAAGCACTTGCCTAGTGCAGTGCAATCTCATGTGGATTGCCCCAAGCTAGCCCTAGGCTAACAACACATCTACACACAGAGAAATACTGTGAACCCAAAAACAGCCTTGTCAGAGTGATGCTCAGGTTTATAAGCACAGGCCAGTCTGTGGGGCTAGTCTGCTAAAACCCTGTGCTGTGGCTTGACTGCTTCTGCTGGTGCGACTGGCCTGTTCAGAACGGATCTGACTTCATGTCATGGTATAAACTCCCCCTGTAATTCATAATTACGTTTGATGAGGACTCAGGTTCCCTGAACACTATCCATTTATTTTGAGTGCCACCAAGACCTCTTGATGCTGACAAGAAGGCCATTAATAATCAGAGCATCTCTGTGCTAGAGGCTTCAGAGAAGAGAAATTAGCAAGCAAGCTGTAAACAGTTTTGCTCAAGAATCAGAAAGAGTCTTGTTGAGCACTACAGATCTCAGCACGGGCTCACTTAGAGGTCAGGCACTCTGCAGTTTGTGGTGCAAAGGCAAACTGCGTTCACGCACATGAGCTACTTGGCCTCCCTCTGCACTGCTCTGCGCTGCTCTGCTCTACCCACCGACACTGCCTCTCCACCGTATGAAGCACGCACACAAATCACAACCTACTCCTAAAATCTCTGCCACAACTTCCAGTTTGTTCCCTTTAAGAATCTGGGAAGGTAACAGAAGATCTTGAAGCGGATTAAAGAGATTTGGAATACATAATTGTGAACTCTCATCATATTGTTTCATCCCACACTTAGTGAAACATTCATTGTTCTTGGTATTTTTCTTGACATGTAAAATATAATCAGTTTTCTATGCTGGCTCTTGCTTAAAAAGTTGTGATAAGATAGGAAAAACCAGTCTTAGAGAGCATCAGCATGTAATGGCCTCTTTTTGAGCTTATTTTTCCTTTTGATTGTCTTGGGTTTTTTTCCTCTTGTACAAACTTGACCTGGAAAAAAATATGAACTCTTCCCTAACACAGACACCTGACACCATCACCACTTTTAAAATTTTCTGCCTCAAGGAATTCTAATTTCTTTGTAGAGTAAGTGCAGTTTGACTTTTACATACAGGCTATGTATGCATTAGTTGAGGAGTAAATCCACAAAGGAGCCTAAATCCCAGCTGGCTCTTCATTCTACATATTATATTGAATC
Organism: Falcunculus frontatus; assembly: GCA_013398115.1. Classification (NCBI taxonomy): domain Eukaryota; kingdom Metazoa; phylum Chordata; class Aves; order Passeriformes; genus Falcunculus; species Falcunculus frontatus. The sequence goes on along the minus strand of VZRV01010666.1, from coordinate 221,267 downwards.
CCTCTTTCCCCTTATGCAGTATCTCTGTGATTAGCGAGTGCATCAAGGTCTGGGTCTTCGTGACCTCTGGTTGCAGTGTTAGCCTATGGGCTGTAGCTCACTCTCAAGTTGCACAACGAAATGGGATCTCAGGGTACCTCCTGCTGCATTATTCTACTCCTCATGGCATAGTGACATTGGGCCAAGGATAGTCTCTGAGCTCCACTCTTCACAGCTGGAAAAGTGATACAGGAAAATGAAAGCCAGTTCCTACCTAGTCCAGCAGACACCGGCCCTTCAATGAGTGTTTGCCATCCAAGGGATCCTGACACTTAGGGTGGAGCTGAACCAGCTCCAACAAGGAAAGAGTGCAGAGATGAATGAGATAAGGGGCCTACAGTTACTTTCCTGGTGGCTTCCTTTGTCTGAGATACTGAAAGCTCAACATCAGTCTCATCCCTCCCAGACTATTGCCTCAGAAAGGCCGAGCATGAGGAAAATCGACAGAAGTGAGCCCATGGCTGCCATCACAGTGAGATGATCATGGTCAATGGCAGTTAATCTTAGATTGACAAACAGTGACAATTCGTAGAACATTCATCTGGTTTTCTGCGGAAGTGTATAAATTTTTCTTATAATAATTAAAATAATAATTATATTATAGAAACACTGTACAAGATAATCTCCTCTTCAATTTCCTTTAGTATTTTCTGGGGAATTACCACGGGTAACATAGAAAGTAGGTAATTGAATTTCATTTCTATTACCATTTTGACAGCCTGAACTCTTTCCCAGGGTGACAGATTTAATTTCTCACACATGGCCTATATTGTTTTAAAATGGAATAATAAGTGGCATGATATTGTTTCTTGCTGCGGCATCTAAGCCATTATTTAGCAATATATCCAAAGCATTTCTTCTGAATTGATAGCCATTAAAATTTTTAAAGCAGAACCTCAGCAGGGATAGATTGATACAGCATCACTGGAATCAGCTGTGCTGTGCTGATTCACACAAGCTCAGGATTTACCCTGTGATATTGCTGTCTTTTTTTTTCCCCTCTTACCAAATTTTAGCATATTTTTCTTATTGATGGTCTGGAACAAGGCATGTAAAAAACCCTGTGAATTCATTATAAGCCCAGCCCTGCAACCCAGTGAGCTATGCAAGGGGTGATATGTCATTGTCAATTTGTGCTGAAGACAATGGCAGCAGAAGGTGTTCTGCCTCTCTCCAGCAGTGCTCAGCAACTCATACAATTTAGGTTGCAGGAGCAAGCTTTGTTTGCATAGCTGCCAAGGACATATTTACAGCTAATTCCAGACACACCAATGCTGGAATAAGTCAGAACACGGAAAAGGGGGATAGCTCTCATGAATTCCTTTCCAACACACATTTGAAGGCTAATAAGTGTTGCATAATACTGCTGCTTTCAGTTCAAAATCAGGTAGTTTAATTAATCTCTGAAATAAGAAGCCTGTATTAGAATCCTCAACTGTGGATATAAATACTTGCTTTCTGAACAAGTTAATAGCTTTTCTGCATGCAAAGGCAGAGGAAGTTTAAGGAGGTCATAGTTTCCTACTAGCTATATTAAGAGACGGTCACTTAGAGGTGCCACGCATCCCAAAATGGGTTGCAAAAGTTCATAGGAGTCTCTTGATAATGGAATTGCCTTTTGTACTTCCATGACTCTGAATTTTAGTTCTCTTTTCCAGAAAGGAAGTTTCTGTCCTATTTGTTATAAAATGGATGTGAAAATACAGATTAACACAGAGCAGATTGTATGATAGCTAATCTTGAAAGGAGGAAGCCACTATAGCAGAAGAGAGGCAAAGTCTAAAATAATTACATAGACTTAATAACTAAGTGTAGTCAGTCCTTTACACTTGCTTTGCATTCCACAAAAATCTTTTTGCCTCGGTTCCTGAAAAGAATTCTGTGATAAAACCATATGGACTTGAAATGAAGCAGCTATAATTTTTAACCCTTCAATTATTTCAGGCACAGCATCTGCAGCACTGGAAACTGTATTTCTATACCCCTGTCACTTCCTCTTGCAGCCTTCAGCACACACCTCACAAAGACCCTATAACAGGGCTCAGTGAAAACAGAAGTGTGGGCCAGCCTGTGATGTTTTGCTGAAGCTGTTGCAATCTTTTCTCTACCTGGTAAAGCAGAAGACAGTAGGTAAAGAGGTTATAGATGGGGAAGCAGCTATGACATACCAAATGAGAGAATAACCCTATGGGTTACTCTATACAATAGTAATAACATCTATTTTTTCTAGTTGTCCATGTTGTTGAGAATGTGTCTCATGTGAGAAACTTCCTTTTCCTTCCTCAGTAGAAAGTAAGAAAATTATTTAACATTTCACCAGAATTAGTGCAGCATCTTGGATAATTTTGTATAGTCGGTGTGGACAAGGTAAGAAACATTTTGGGGAATGATGGCAGAAATTAAGGAAGCAATTACTAAAGGAGGTACAGTATAGATATATTCCAGAATGTAATTGGAACACTCTCCCTCTGGCATTCTAAAGACTCCTAAAGACACTTGCTGTGTCAATCTACTGGAAGAGAAAGAAAATGTGTGTATATTACGAGTTAGCTTCCTTTGGGGGTTCAAATCAATCTCCAGCAGCATTGCTAGGTTAATCAAAGCTATTTCCCTAAAACTAAGCCAGTTCTTCCCAGCAACAGATCTCTTCTGCCCTTACACGTGGTCTACCTTGACTGCAGCAAATTGGACAGGGGCTAATCAGGTTTTTGAGCTCACGGTAGCGTATTTACTTTGACCTGAGGTTGTGCAGATGTCAATCAAAGCCAGCCATTTCCAAACCAAAAGAACTGCAACAGAACTTCTTGGCCACCTTGGCTTGCCTCAGACAGAAGTGTTGCCTAGCTGGCCTCTACCACTTCAGAGGTCAGGAGGATTTGTAGAGGCTTTTTCTTGCAACTGGCAAAGCATATCATATCTGTAATTAGTGCCTAGTACTGCTGTGGACAAGTTGGCTAAAAATATTTTGAAAGAGAAAAAAGGGATAAAATACAGAAATGATAAAATAGAAATGTAGTATCTTTGTCCCTTTATATTTTCTGGTTTGTAAGACTATCTAGCCTAAACTGTGATGGAGGTCCCCTCTGAACCATTATTAAGAAGTCCAGCATATAAAAAAGTATGCTATTTATAAGCCAAATTTCATAAAGCAGATGTAAAGTAGACAGATTTACCTTGAAGAGTCCGTAGTCAGGGACCTGAGTACTTACCAAAAATTCATGGCTTCCCTTCTTCAGAGCATTCAAACTCCAGTACACAACTACAGGAAAGGAGAGGGAAAAATTCAAACACTCAGTGAATCAATAGGATGTAGGCAAGAAGTGGCTGTGAAGTAACTAGCGGCTAAGTGGATTAATCTGGCACAAAAATTGGCAAGGTTTTTTCTGCTTAGCTTTACTAGCTGAAATTTGAACTGAATATGGAGCCTCCTGTGGCCTGTTTAACCTCCTGCAATTCCATTAATCTGAGAGATTAAAATGTTCCATTTCTTCTAAAGGAAAAGCAGTAGCCCAGAAGACATGCTTACGTGATTTATTAATTGTGGAGGAAACTATACCTGTTTGATATTTAACTGATACTATTATTATTGATATTATTATTATATTATTATTATTATTATTATATTATTATATTACATTATATTATTATTATTAAATACAGTCAAAGTAAACTTCAAAAAAAAGGTAATTTGAACTGAGAAATCAAAACCTAGGAAAACTCGGAATAAAACATGGTGGGTTTTTAAAAATTTTGTATGTATATGTGTGTGTATTTAGTGATTTTGTTTTATTCCCAAAGGAAGAATGTGGTAAAATCAAAGCAGAATCACAAAGGGTTGCAACATCCATGAATCTATGTTTGAATGTAAACCTTTTCCCTGTATTAGAAACCACAGTAGTTCTAAGAGTAAATAATGCACAGTTACCATCACAGTTAAGGAGTTGTCACCACAGTGACTGAGAAAGTTCACGTACACCTTCCAGCATCAAAGCCTGCCACACACTACACTTAAAATCCTTGCTGCTAAGTGCCTGTCCACCTCCTCTGATTAACTGGTTGGAGCATGGATAGCAACCAGATATTGCTCTTTCCTTCATCCCTCCCAGATGTCACAATGCATTGAAGAGAAAAGCATTATATTCTTCTGAGCAACAACTGCCTTTTGCTGAACAGAGAATCTTTTCTTCCTTCTAGGCTCATAGGACAATAGAGCTACAAAGCACAATCTTGTTTTCTTTGTGGAAGCAATGCAAGGTACAGAGGAAAGAATTTACAATAATTTTACACTCAGACCTTCATTTCTTTTTTTTCCCTTAAATTTGATGTGAAATTCCTAGGAAATTATGTGCTTATGTTAATGTAACATTAACGTTGATAAATCAAGTTCTAAAATGTCATGAAATGCAGAAGTCAGGCTGTAGGCTCAACCTTTACTTTGGCTCTCTGCTTCTTTCTTAAAATACAGTCAGTCTTTATGCTGTTATAAATTATTACTCAGACTACATAGGAGTCAGTACAATACAGACTGGAATTCTCTACAAAGGTTTATAAATAGTAAATGCATGACAGAAAATGCTGTGCAGCTGGGCTATATAAGGAAAGGAGCAATTTACTCACAAATGCTTCAGTATGTTCTTCCTTGTGCTTCAGTTTGGCATGATCATCTCTCTGTCTTGATCATCTCTTTGTTATTATTCAGGCAAGGAGATTTTGGATATCATTGGTATTGTGGAGTCCTGCCCCTCCCAGTGATACTGACATTCATGTGCAAATGAAAGTATTCATATGTGAATACACGTATTCATTTTTTCCTGCCAAGACTGCTGGCTACTGAAGATAAGCCTGTCTGGCCTAAAAGGAGAGAATGGGAGCACCTTAGAAGTAAAAAAAGTCTTTAAAGCCTTCTGCTTCCTGGACTGCCCTTACTGAACAGCTGTCAGCAGTAGCAGGACAGGACTCTGCCCAAGGTTGGATTTGTCCAGGATCCCACTTACAGCCAGAGTAAACACTGACTGTGTGATGGCAGCTATCCTCAAGTGTGGGCAAGGAAGACAAGACTGATTAGTATTTGCCTTATGGCCTATTCTTTAGTCACCAGCCACCCCACGTGCATCTTTCTTATTCCTTCTCTGAATAAAGCCCTTTCAGATCAGCAGAGGAGGTATATGTTAAGGAAACTTCCCTGTCCAACCATCCAGGAGCCAATCTGACAGTCACACTCACACCACCTGAGCTAGGACCAAAGCCCCTTTGCAGCTACACCACCCTGGTGGTCTCTGGCTTCTGCTTCTCTGTATCTCTGTGTCTGGTCACCTGGCTGTGCCACAGGTCCCCAAGCCCTTTGTTGTGCAAAGGGTTGGCAGTTCCCGCCTCTTGCCTGGGGCTTCTGCCACCCAGAGCTCAGTCTGCAGCTTGCACTGCAGCTTGCACACCAAGCCACCTGCACTGAATGTATTCCTCAACATATATTATAAATGGGGTGTTTCACACACATATGTACAGCAGTTTCCTAAAAAGATGGCTTGTAGGGCTCCATCTTCTGTCAGAACTCCAGCCCAGCATCTGTGCTGTTTGAACTACACCGTACCTCGAACGGGGAAAAGTACCACAATAGCTGTTCACGTATGTGCAAAATATCTCTTCCATGTGTGTAACAAAAACCACGTTGTGCCTTGGTGGGAAACTGGCCTTACGTCTGAAACAGTCAGAAAGAAGAAGAGAGGAGAGGCTTAGATGCTTGCAGCAATCAGTTCTGTTTTGAAAATGAAGCTCTTGAGAGATAAAGAGTATATGAGAAGGCTGTGCTTTTATTTCCCAGCATGTGAAGGAAAATAGTCTAAATAATATCCTGGATATACCACATCTAAATATGAATGTACTATGTTAGAAAGAAGTCAACTGGTCAAGGTTATTACTCTGGATAACATCTACTGAGATTTATCAGGCTCCCTACAGCAATTTTCATCACACAAGTAAGCACAGTATTATTATGTCTGTGATTTAGAACTCTTGAAATTTTGATAGCTTTCATTCAGATATTTATCTCTGGACACAAAGAGAAATTTTACAATTGTACCACAGCACGGTTGTCCCAGTTTTAAATAAATTATTTCAACTTTAGTCAAAGGTGTAATGCATATTGCTTTACACAGGTACCTGCCTCATACAGATTTTTGAGTGGTCTCAGATTTCTCTTTGTGGAATTTTTTTACATACTGTACATAAGGATGTGTACTTGCCTCGAGGATATATTCAAAGTGAAAACTTGCTCTAAGTGACATTTTTTCATTTTGCATCTGTATTGGAAACTAGGAGAGGGAAAGGCGTTTCCAGGTGTTATGAGGAGGTCACAGAGCCTGTTCCAGAATGAGAGTAAGGTGTCCCCCTGAACCAGCCAGGTGAGATGTAGTGAAGAACTGGTAGACTCTGCCATCATCATACACTGGTGAAAGGAATGAAAGCCTGTGCATTGTGAGATAAAAGGATGCTTCACCACTGAATTTAAGTGCCACAAATTACTTCCTGCTCCTACCGTGTGCAGTGAGGACAAGCTCTCCTCCAAGGCTCAGTGTTTTGAGTACTTCTCACCGTAGTCTTCATTTTGGGCATTACTCATGACATGATGTAGCCTAACATGAACAACTCCCTGGCAAACCAATTTTTTTTTACATAAGCCTGTTGGCATATCATAATATTATGTTTAAGTTCCCATCCATTAAATGCTATTCTTTGCATCTTAAATTATTTCAGACACTTTCCTTTCACATTAACTAGAATTAACACTGACATTGTGATATATTGCAAATGACATCTGTTGGAGTAACATTTTCCCCAAAGAACTAGATTTCCTACCAGCCATAACCTCAGAATTTTGGGGAGTTATTATATAATGTTGTTTCCAATCAAAATAAATGTGTTCAGTTTTCCTATATGCAGTGGCATTAAATAACAGTTACACAGCTCAGTCCTCTTCCCACTGAATTTGGTGGCAAAACTCCCACTGACTTCATGGGACCGGGATTTAGATCTTAGGTGATTAACATTCATAGAAATTATGGGTTAACCTCTAAAAATAGGAAAAATTTGGCCACATAAGTCTCCTAAGACCTAGAAATTTTAAACATATCTGTCACTGCTACTTATACATCACTCTATATACTTTCAGTCTCCCTTTCACATGCTTTCATTAATTGCACGGAAATATTTGTGAATACAGTCAAAAAAATTTTGAATAATTACTGCTTATTTTTAGGGGCAATTTTAATCAACAAGAAATAGAAGTTTACCTATCCTCCTTTCTCCAGACTAGGAAACAAATTTTTTGAAGGTTAGCTGCCAAAGTAATATCCAGAGAGGGGCTTTTGCATGTTTAACCAGATGTGTACAAAAACAGAACTCCCTTATTGTCCCCCTAATCCAGAGGTGTCTAAATTCCCTAGTCTCTTAAGCAACATCCTATGTTCTTGTGCCAGAAAAAAAATTTTTCCAGTTGTATGATATTTGGTGTGCCTTTTTTCACAAGATTATTGATGGTTCCGTCCATGCCCCAAACTTTCCCTGGTGTCAGGTCTGCCATTCCTCACTCTAAAGAATGAGCAATGTGAGAAGTTGCTTTACACAGAGGAGCCCCGCGCTAAGGAAATACTTAAGTCTTGACCTATGCTGAATGGGTGAGGAAATTCTCTGTGCAATTACTCTAAACTCTTTTAAAGAAAGAGTCTTCCCTCAGGAGAGTCCTTCCAGGCTAATCCTTCCAGGTGTCAAGAGCAGCTTGTGGAGGACAGTGTTACCAGACATAAGCAGAACATTTCAGGGGATTTTTACCTTTAAGACTGCATAAACTACCTCATTTCTGCAGAAATCCCAAGAGACAACATACCTCCAGAGCATGAGACCCTCCCTATTTTTTCAGGCTTCAGCAAAGGGATAGTCATATATTGCAGGCCGAAACGAACAGTAAGTATCAATACTTCTTGCCTAACTCAGCTGTCCTATTCAGTGTATTGATCTGCCCTAGTCTTCCCATTCCTACTGCTGTGGAACAAGGGAGGAAAAATAAGCAGGTTCACAGCATTTATTTATGTCAGCTCACCCCAAAACTACTCCCAACAAGAATTCCTATTTCTTCCTTTTTCTTTGCAGGCGTGCAAAACGCAAGTTGCATTCTAGCTTGCCAAACACTCTGCTCAATGATTATGAAAAAAATAAATGAAGGTAGAAACCTGGAAATGTTACTGGAAAGGGCACATGGGGAGGAAGTCGCCTGCACTCCCGCATGTCCCAGTGCCTCTACCTGCACTGCTGGATGAGGAAGAACATAAAACTTCTCTCCTTCATCACAGCTGTAGCCTGCCCTGGTTGGGAGCACAGTTACAAAAGAATTGCAATCTCTTATCTCACCATGTAGATCATTTAGAGGAATAATGTCAGGAAAAGCATAAAAACCAACCAACCAACCAACCAACCAACCAACCAACCAACCAAAAAAACCCCAACAGATAATCTTTCTCTTAGATTACGATTAGTTAATAATATTACTTTACTGTCTTAGAATCTGAACTCTCTGTTATAACTGAACAAACTGTAATATATATTTTTAAATGTCAGAAATCCCTTCTGTATCCAAATCAATATAGAATAATACTTACAATTTTCCTGTAGTAGTAGAACAAATACATGTGGCAATAAAATGCTTTGAAAGGATGCTTTCCTTACCAAAATTTATAAAATCACAAAGGCTTAGTGGATTCTGGTTCTTTTTTTAAACAGATACTTAGAGAAAATGGGGGAAAGGGTTATTTTGCTACATTCAGGTGTGGTTTTTTCTCAACATTCTAGGAATCTTACACAGTACACCAAATAAGAATTCTTGTACTTAAGAAAATGCAGTGGCTTTGGAACTAAATGTTACCCATCTGGTAAAAAAAATTCACCACAGAAATTGTATTCAGTCATGAAAAGAAAAATTGGAGACAAATATTAACAACATTTTTGTACTGGTTTTGTTCCAAAATTTTTAACAGTCAACACAAGGCACAGAGCATAAAATAGACATGAAACAATAACAAAACCCTATGCATTATAAATAAAATGATAGAATCATAGAGTGGCCTGGGTTGGAAGCCAGAGGTGAGGCTGATAGGTGGGTAGTCCACACAGTCCTCGTTTCTCCCCTTTTTAAAGATGGGTACAATGTTTCCTCTTTTCCAGTCGTCTGGAACTTCGTCTAAATGCCATTTTTCAAATATCATGGTAAGAGTCTTGACAACTACATCAGCCAGTTCCCTCAGGACTCTGGGATACCTCTCCTTAGATCCCATAGATTTATGTACATTCAGGGTCCTCAGGTGGTCATGAACTTGATCTTCCCTTTCAGTGGGAGGGAAATCCCTTTCAAAATGTCAGATACTGCTACAGGTTTAGAGACTTGTCATAAAGTACAAATACGATAACTAACAGGGGGATGCCAGAATTGACTGTGGTGATACAGCTGACACTTTAAAATACATTGTTCTCTTTCAATTCAGGATGCACAAATGCAGTTAGAAAAAAGGGGCAAAGAACCAACATTTTCTACTTTTCTCAATTGTTGAAGCATCTCGAAAGTCAGTGGAGATAAGTAGTTTAAATTGTCGAAACTTTAGTGTTACTTCTTTTATTTTTAACCATGAAAACAATACTTCTGGGTTAACTAAGTGTAAAAGGATTCTTTACTCTTTGTGAGTCAGAATATAATGTGAAACAGAGCTCCAAAAGAACTTTTCACTTGATCTCAATGCACAGTATCCATTCAATCCACATTTTAACAGTATTTCTTAGACTTCAGTTAGTATCTCAGGGCAACAACCAGTTATTCACTATTTTACTTTATCTTCTACATTCACGATAAAAAAAAAAATAGACTTCAACATCTCCATATTTGAAGTGGGATGTGGTAATTGATATCTCGCACCATGGGAGTTCAGTCTTTACTGAGAATTATTTTATCAAAAAAATAATTCTTCTATAAAATTTGTGAAATTGGTATACCCAGTAAACTATTTTTAAAGATGAGGAATGCAGCACTGAGCCCAGCTTTTCTACTCTCAGGAAACTTCTCCTACAAAATTTACTTAGAAATTGCAGTAAGATATATTCCTGGAGGGCTACAGATTTGGGGAGTCATAAACAGTCAGTTTGGAAGCTGGTCCATACAGGATCTTACACAGAATGATTTCACCATTTTTGTACTTAAAAGGCTTCCTAGCCTTTCCCTTCAGTCTGCATCCATTCAGATGAAACAACCAGAATGAAGTTTGACCAGGCAAGGGAAGTCCCAAAGCCAGCATCAATCAGCTAAGCTCTATTGAAGTCAATGAGCTGAGGTATCCTGGCTGAGGTACAGGCCCCTAATCTCTAAAAAGGAATTTATCTACACATTTGGTACAATAAAACCCAACAAAGCTGTGAAATTCCATTTGCAAGTTGGATAGGTCTGTGGAGGTTGGTGATGGATGGAAGCAGCCCTGATCTCAGTGCCAGCAGGGGAAGGAAGGAGGGATCCCCTCTGGTGCTGTGGCTGGGCATTATCACATGAAAGGCAGCATGTCATGCCCTGGGAAGTATTAATCCAGAGTGCAGTGGCACTTTGTTCCTCTGCTAGAGCGAGGCCTCTGTGTGTATAAACAAACAAGCTGACAAAGGGCCAGGTGTCCTAAGCCTTCCACCAAAAACAAACTTTCATGTATTTATTTATTTATGCAGTGTCTGCAGTGCGTTTAAAGGTCAGTATGGATTACCTTGACTCGATAGCGCCTGGAAAGTTCTGTTCTGTTAAGTGCTTAACCTGAATGTCATGGAGCTGTTGAAAAACTTTAACTTGCATAAAGGTACCACTCAAGTCACTTTCCTATATCCTGTGTTTATGGGTATGCCTTGGGAGTTCTTGTATTCCACATTCCTAACATGAATTTTACAAGTGTGAAAGAACATCTGATGAAAGTGCTTTTGTAATCCTGACTCTGAAAAAAGATACCATCAATTACAGGCCTTTCTGTGTCTGTTAATATTGGGGTTTCTTGTTGTTTTGGGGTGGTTTGGTTTGATTTGGTTTTGGGTTTTTTTGGTTTTGTTGGGGTTTTTTTGCCTATTGCTAGTTTTGCTTGCAGAGGTGGCAAAGGAACAAAAAACTTGACAAAAAATAGTCACATTAATTCTCCATTAGTCTGTGTTCTCATTTACACCAGGCTTAATTTGAAACCATATGTGTATTTCACATTGTGCCAGCATAAATGACTACACAGTTGCAGGGCAATACAAAGTCAGCCCCAAAACCAGGAAAGTTCAAATCATCCATGAGCACTGTTACCCAGGAGGCCAGTTTATGCAGTGAGGTTAAAGGAGATGACTGGAAGGGAAGTCTCACCTTGAGTTAATGATCCAACATACAATGGATTTAAAAAGTGAAAATTGCAGAGCATTAAATGAGTGTACATGAGTCCCATTGTGCATACAACTGAACAGGCAGAAATGCATAGAAATGGGCTTACTCTTTCAAACCCCGGTACTGTATGTGTGGGAATAACCTCAGATAATCTAATTCATCTAGGACAGACTGCTAAAGTAGTTTTTTAAATTTATTTTCCAGTAAAGCCACTCTTGTATAGCTTGTGACATCAAGACAGTTTCACTGAATTGATGAGAGTGTGGCATAAACAGGTGGGTCACTGGAGGTGCAAGGACTGAAAGCATGATGGAAGGGAAAAGGTAGGAATAATTAGTGGTATAATCCACTAAGTGTTTGAAAATCTAGAGGGAGAGGGCCGCTGGGAGTGAAAAAATGAAGGCGACTGCATTTGCTTGTGCCTGAGAGATGCTGTGGAGGTGGTGAGCTGAGAAAAGTTTTTTGTTGGGAGGAGGTGGTCAGTGATGGCTGAGTCAGGGCCTCCCATGGGGGTAGCACTGGGTTCACGGGTGTTCCGTGGGTATCCCCCTACCAAAATTCTTCATCAGACAGGAACATCAGAGGTATCACAGACAGTAGGTGACAGGCAGACAGCAGTCTGCCTGCTGGGGGTTGCTTGCTCTAGGCAAACCAGGACCTGTCTGGAACCACACAGACAGGTGGCATCATGTTCCTTCACCAGTTTGACCTGTTTTGCTTAGATAATTTACCACTCCTCTCCTCAGTCCAAGCATAGACTAGTGAAAAAGTCCTTCCTCTTCATGTTCCAGTTGAGAGGGTCTCTATTTTCTCATCTCTTTTATAGTGATGATTTCATCCTTTTGCTAATAGCTCTATTCTCAGAGACCATCTAAAAATTCTCTAAAGAAAATACCATTCTCTTTCTTGAATACTTTCCCTTTGACTTATTTTGCTGTTCTCTGATTTTATGACTATTGCCTTCTTTTTCTTTATTTAGACTGCATACCATATCACTATTTCAGCTCATTTTCTTGTACTTTCATATATTTTGCTCATTCCCACATTAAATGTCATTTGCAAGAACTGTGATTTTGGAGTCCAGTGTTTCCTATCATTTTTCTTCACTGTCAGCATTGCAATACTTTTTCTTTCTTTTTTTCAACTCTCTTTGCTTTTCATGTAATTAGACTGTTCCTTTTCTCTTATGCTTTCATTGCCCCAAAAATCCCTGATCGTGTCTCTCCTTTGCTCCACATTATTTTTTGCATTTGTGCTGAACTAAAACGGGATAAGTGCAAAGTCGCCCTCCCCCCCTTCAAATCCTTCTCAAAATTCTATACTTTTTGACCCCTTTTCACCCAGTTGTGCAGATCTACCCTATGCTTCTTATTGAACATAATAATTCTTGTTTTTACAAACTTTGCTTTATCCTCTTTCACCTTCATTTTCTCATTTATGCAAAAAATACTGCCTTCATATATGAATTACCAAAGTTACAAGTTCTAATACCAGCTCTGAACATCTTTATTCCTGTATCGCCTCTTAAAATATTTTAATCGAGTAGTGATGATGTGAAAAACCTTTTCTATTTAAGTAGAGATAGAATTCAAGTGAGAGCATCTTGTAAATTAACTGCTAACACGTGCATAAGTTTGATATAAGACAAAATGGTACTTTGAGATATCCTTTCATTTTATTATGAAAAGGGTACTTCACTCATTCAGGTTCCCAGGATTATGAATTGACAGTTGACACTGAGGAAAAGCAGATTTACTCTACTTTGGGCTTTTTTAAGCAAAGCTCTAAGTATTCCCTCGGGATTGTTGGACTTGAGACTGGATGAAAAGCTAAAATTTATTTTACTTGTCCCTAAGCCCCTGCAGAAGACACAGACTCTTAATATTTGTCACTGTTTTGCTCAATTTAATACATATTCTCAGAGAAACCTTTGCCTTGAGCCTGGCAGAAGGGGTGGTCATTTAAACCCAGGCCCAGCCAGTGACACTGTGACCTGAAACTGAGATCCCAAGTCTGGAAATGATTCCTCTTAGTGCACAGGCTCTTCTCACTCCAGCCCAAGCAGCAGTTAAACATTTTAAGCATAGCAAACAACTTCAAAGAGGCAGCCTCACTATGGAGTATCCTGCAGCCCAGTGTTTTGGAAAACCCAGGTAAATATATCGTTCCAGATACCTATAATAAATCAGATGGGATCTTCTGAACGTCAGCCTAAGCAGCCACTCCCTGGGCTTTTTGCTGAAGCAGAAATGCCTGAACTTCACCTGGCCCCATTCATCCTGCCCTGTTTGTCTTCCCTCATACCAGCTTTAATCCCATGGGCAAGCCAGGATCAAAGCAGCACAGCACTGGGCTTTGGAACATCAGTCAGGGCAGGCTTGCACGCCAAACCTCAGGGCCTCTAGGTATCTGTGGAGCTGCACAGGGGCTGAAAAGAGTCTGATGGTGCTTAAGGGTTGTCCTTAGGAACCTAAGTTGGCACGTAGGTGCAGGCATCCTGTATGTGGAATATTTCACAAAAAAAGGCCTGTTTTCCAGGGTGCTAAAGGCTACTTGACAAAGCACGACTTAAGTATCTTCAATTTGCCCTGATATCCACAACAAGGCTCTCAAAGTAAAACGTTTCTGGCATGGTCATCAGCACTTTTAAGTAGGGTTTTGAACAATTAACGTTTTGTTGTGTTCCCAGAAGACAAGCCCATTGCTTTCTGTTTAATGAGTGCCAATTCTGATAATGTGACTGTTTTCTTCTGAGCAGTTGTGAACACCCACCTAAAATCTGAGGATGTTGTTGTTTTCAGAAAGGCATGTTTCTGAGGGAAATGAGATTTGTTGTTTTTTTTTTTCTGGTCCAACTTGCTCAAAAGAAAATAAGTGTTGGAAGTGTTTTAGTGCCATAAATAAAGCTCTGGAAAATTAATACTGATACTGAACTTTTCCACCCTGTAAAAGTCTAGATCATCAACCACAAGGAGCAAAACTTGTTTTCAGGACAACAATGCATGCTGAAGACTTTTGTTGCTGGAAATTCTCTGAGGTAACTTCCCCTGAGAATAAGGCACACATTGGAAAAGAGGACAGACAGAATAATGTTTCTCTATTTACCAAGTAATTGAGTGTTTTCTCAGTGTTCTGAAAAATCAAGTAGTTATATGGTTGGATTTTGCTAGTCATTGACTTTGGGATTAACTGCTTTCTCATATACAGTATTTCTCAGGTTCTTATGACTTATATATAGTCTGTATTGATTTCCTGTATATTTAATCAAAATTTCTTGTATTACATATTTTTTCTGTTGGATAGTTTCACCAAGAAGTAGACTCATTGCAAACCTGTGTCTCCTTAGAATACAGCCCTGCCTTCCACTGGCAATAGTAATGTTAGAAAATAACAGTGATTAGGCTCTGTCACTGTAAAGCACTTAACCCATTTTTGCCAATCCAGCTTTGGTTTCCATGGAAACGGAAGATAGTAACACAGGAGACAGATTTTTATTTTTTTGGGGGGTTGCTTTTGTTGGATTTCAGCTGTCTTCGAACTTCATTCACAAAGCTGTCCTTCCTCCACATTTTTTTCCCTTAAACCTAGAGATTTTAGGGTTCAGGAAGATTCAATCATCTGGTTTTCATTTTGCTGCAACTGGCTTTAAAGAAAATTTTTGGCCAGCAAAATTTAAGAGGATGATAGACTTGGACATTGGAGCCCTGGGTTAATTCACAAAGTTGTCTGAAGTCAGTTTCTCAGAGATAAAATGAAGCCTTACTGGAGCCTCTTGCTGCTGTAATTTATCAGGAGTAGGAGAGAGAAAAGCTATTGTCTAGATTACCACTTTTGCCACATTAAGATACAAGTGTAGAGATTATTAGAAAGATATGCAATCAAATTAGATTTGGGTTACTATGTCCTTAGAAGGAGGGTTTTGGCCCTTCTGAGAAAACGGAGATTCTTCTTTAAAGCCATTTGAAATACATGAATATCTCACCCTTCTGCATTAAGGACTCTTGAAAGGATATCTTACCAATTAGATTGTCTTGACTTCAGGTGAGGTCCAGAAGGCATGTGTTAAAATTTTAGAAATTAAATATATCAGATCAAATTAGCTGTCTGCCTGTGTAGACAAACACTTCTAAAGGTCACAAAGGTGAGCTAGATACAAAGCATTATTTAATACACAGAAATGTTAAAGGCAAGTACTATATTCCAAGAATAAAGAAGCTGAGCTTCTTTTCCATGCAAAGCTTGTCCATGAATAAAAATGTAATTTTTTCATCAATTTTTTCTTACCAGCAATTTTGTGACAAAAGCTGTGGGTGACAAATGAGATACCCAAAATAACCAATTCAAAACATTTTCTGTTCAAAGGATAAATGATCATATACATCACTTACAGAATAGGCTGCCACGCTACACAAACAATGAGACAGGTCTCTCTAAAACAGAAGAGACTGATTGCTTCATGTGGTTTTTATTCTTTTCTAATTTGGAAATATATAAGAGATAGAACAGAACATGAACAGAGATGAATAGGGAAGGTGAAAAAATCCACTCATAACATACTCTTTCCCTCTCCGTATTTTCAAAAAGCACTGTGGCCTGTAGAAGACAAGAATGCTTGTAGGTTTTTTCATTACCTCTCTTATTATCTGTGTTATGTACTATATGGGAACACTCACTGTGAACTAGTGTTTTCTCTGTGACAGGTATAGCTGTTCCTGCCTTGAAAAGCTGAGGCCTTTGATTTCAGTGAACATCACCTCAGTGCTCAGGTGCTGTGTTTCGTCTGTTATTGTTGTAAAGTTGTTTATTTCCACTCCTGACAGGGGAAAATAAAGCAACATAGTCAATATACATATGCATTTTTTACATCCCCAAACAATAGCTCATTTTAATATCTATGCATGTTCCTTCATAAACAGAACATTGTAACACTTTATCCTTTTTTCACCACTCCCAGAGAAAACAATCATATTAAAAGTCTGCTCAGGCTCCCAGTGCTCACTGGAGGCAGCTGCTCTAGGCACAGCAGAACAGGCAGCCCGGCACTGCAGCAATGACACGAAATAGCACAGCCTCCCTAAAGTGGCAGTTTTGAAATACCTTGGATTTTTCCTTTGTTATCCTAGGGGAGACTTACAGAAAGCACAGCTCTAGACTTGCCTTCTCATTCCTTCCACCACAGTGCCTTCTGCCTCCCTCAGAGTCCCCTCCAGCCACCAGACTTCTGCATTTGGGGAGGGTCCTGGTGCTGCCCAGGTGGCAGCAGTGGAGCAGGAGTCTCACCACGCCACAAGCAACTCCTGGCTCAGAGCAGCCAGACCTCTTTGGCACCACCAGAGATGCCTCAAACCCCACGAGTGACCAAGAGCATAACTCTGAGCATGGTGACACTGGCTGTTTCTCAGATGTCTGAGAAGCTCACTGGCCTCCACAGCAGGTGCCACCAAGGTTTAAGCAGCTGTTGGCATGGATGTACATGGTTAGCAGCATCACTTTGTTAGCACAGTCATTCTCTTTGCTGATGGGATGCTGCTTCTCACACCCCTGTCCCTAACTGCTTTAGTCACCCTTCAACTGTGCATTAGAAGTGAAATAACTGTATTTTCTGATGAACAAAATAAAATTTGTCTCCCTAATTTATGTTTACAGAGAACAACTATCTTGCAAGGTGTTCAGTGATTTTTATTTTTTATACCATTATATCCCCATGGACTTTTTACTGGGACCACCAATTAACTTCACAGACACAAATAAGAAACAAAGACACAATTTTTTGCTGCTGACAACATGGGACTCATTTTAGTTAACAAGGTAACAGGGAAACCTTCCAGGTCTTTTTCCCAATTCTCTCAGCTGTCTAGACCCACAAACTTGATTTTACCAGAGTAAAGAATTCATCAAATATATTTATTTTCTTTCTCAGCAACTAAGCATAGCAGTTGGCTCAGCTAAAATGAGCCCAGAGCTTCACATTGGTGATATCATAAAGGGAACCATCCCTGGTCCATTTCTTTCTTTTCACAGCTCTTGATTTACAAGAAGTAGGATGCCTTTAGAAAGTAATATCATGGTATCTTTACAATAAGTGTTGTGCAGCAGTATCACAGAGTACAATTTTTGGAACAGATTCTTATGGTCTCTTCCCCCAAGTAACACAAAAACAATTTACAGAAATAAAAGTCTAAAGAGGATTTGAGAGATTACTTCACCCATTTTTGCATCAAGGCAAAGTGGGATTGTATGGAACTGCATGGTGGCAGGTAGCAAATATGGCACAATTATGTTCATAATAAAAATTGCTAAAGGGAAGTGAATATCAAATTACAATGCACTTTCAAGTGTTTCAGTGAAAGTTTTTATCTTAATATTATCACAGACTTGATACACTAAAACTTGTACTGTTTGGTGCATGTTGTATTTTTATTTAGCTAAATCTTAATTCCAGGGGAAATATAGCTACAGGATTTAGTAACAAATAATATGGAGAATGTAAATTTAAAACAAAGACTGCAGTACTGACTGAAAATGTATTATTTGAAGTAATTAATGATTTTATTTGTATATTGTGAGATACAAGAATTCTTTTTTATGCATTTTGTCTGCTGCTACTTAGATTTGAAAGAGAAATTAGTAAAGCAATTTAAAATCAAAATTAATGCTAATATTTAGGTTTAATGTTACCATAATTTTTAGATTATAATAAATCTAAAAATTTCTAATAAATCTGTAAAATAAGCTTGTATTTGATGGTTTCTTATTTTGAAACCATAATATTTTACCTGAGGAGTACTCACTACTCTGATTCCTTTTCTTCATTATTCTTGTTTAAAGTACTTACAACATGAATGGTTATAAATCTCTGATGGCTCAAAACTTATCCCACAAGGGTTTTAACAGAGGGATTTCAGTACTGTGTGTTATGAGAACAGCCTGCTGAAAACTCATGCCAAGTTATAAACAATCCTTCCCTAAGGATATCAACTTTCCATCACAATTCCCTTGTGATTTTCAGAAGTCAGTGCGTGCTTTAAATTTTGGCTCTGTAAGTGACTTTGTTTTCTGTTCTGGCTTGTGGCATCCATTTTTTGTACTCTCCTAACCTTCTTGGGTAAACTATGTGAAAGATAATTTAGGCTGGCAGCTCTCTAATACTCCACCCAATACATTTCTGCATCACCTGTGCTCTGTCCTTGCTCAATAATCTACCTGAAAATTTTAACAATTAGGCTTGCCTCCATGATTTGAATTTAGAAAGGAGTGGATGGGTTTCCGGAAAGTAGGACATCTACCTGCACGGAGAGGACTGAAACACTAGTGCCCTCCAAGGATGCTTAATTGCTACAAGCAACCCTAATTAGTTGGAGGAAATGGGGGGAAAAAAGGCAGCAGGATGGACATCTGGTGCAGTTTCCTGATCTCTACCTCTTCAAAATTTAACTTGCAGGCAAAATCTGTAAACTGAGTAGTAAACCTCCTGTGTCCTAATGGATCATGATGTGAAGAACAGAACACTTTGATGATTTCCCTCTATGTATAAACAAACTCCATCTTCTGTTCCTGCGTATACTTAAAATAAAAAGGTACTTAGCAGTTCATAAGCCAGAAAACTTATCCATTAGTTCCCTTACTGCTGCAGCAATGCTGTCTTATGTGCTATGAAATTATTTCTACAGGAGTCAAACTACAATTTATAGAGAAACTGCGCACATAGGAGGAAGGTTGAAGAGTTTTTGCCCTCTGAGTGTGGCATCAGCCAGCTTGGAGGAAGCAAGTGTCAGAAGTGTTGACATATCACAGGGCATCAATTTTTATCTGAGGTAGAGCAACTCTGATCTCAGTTGTTCTGCCTCCAAGCTCCCTACACTGAAGGTTGTTATGCCTTTATTTTCTGGACTGTATTCCATATTATTTTATTTTATTTCTCTCTCCACTTAGAGATTTGTGACCAAGTCCTCATTTTAGCCTAAGACAGAATATTTTGTACTTAATTAGGCACACTTAATCTCCCCCAATTTGTCCTACTTCTTGTGACTCAGCAGCAGTAGAAGATCCACAGCATCTGAACTGCCCTTCCATCTCATGGAAAATCTGCTGAAGAAGATAAAACAAATTGTAAGTGAAAAGTACTGTGTCACGCTCCTGATTGCTGCTCGCTAGTTTGTCATCTTTTATTCATCCCAGGAAAAAAAGCATGATAACACGTAAAACAAAGCATGCCACTTGGGAAAACAATTATAAACAATTATGATCTGAAAAAAGTACAAAGGAAGTTATTGGCAGCCTTTAGATGTTTTTAAAATGTTTTGGTAGTACTCCTGGAGTGTTCTTCAACCGTTCTTCTTTTCTTTTTTTCAGGCCTGTCAGTCTGTAATTTATTAATAGCCCACAGCACTAAACAAACCCAAAAAATAAAACTGCAAAACAAAACAAACAGCAAAAATAAACCCAAAAAA
Organism: Falcunculus frontatus; assembly: GCA_013398115.1. Lineage (NCBI taxonomy): Eukaryota > Metazoa > Chordata > Aves > Passeriformes > Falcunculus > Falcunculus frontatus. The sequence goes on along the minus strand of VZRV01010666.1, from coordinate 201,356 downwards.
TAAAACTGAAATAAATGTGTTTCTAACTCAAAATAAGAGCATCCTGTAATTTCAAATTATATTACACGTTTACAACTATTAATAGTTTCCATTGGTGAGCAAAAAAATTACTCAAAAAATCATTAACTGCCTACAAATTGACTTTTTTTTTACCTGATTAATTGAATTATCATGCTTTGTTAAAATTGTGCAAGTAATCAAAATATAAATGAAAGGTGAACCCTTCACCATCCCCTTTGATGAAGCATGTCCTTCATGCTCCATTTACATTTTGGCATCAAAAGTCATTATGGCCACATTTGCCTATTGCCTCTATTTTCACTGTTGTTTCCTTTTTTTTCCTTCGTTGTCTTTTTAATATATTGTAGTTTTATAAAGAAACATATCATTCAGAAAACAAGCTTTGGGCTATTTTGCTATAAATATTTTATTTCTGATAAGCTTGAACGCTTTGATGTGGTTCCTTTAAATAAATAATTTCAGAATTATTATTTTTTTAAAAAAATCTAAGAAAATATGGATTGTTAACTTTCTGACAAGAAAGAAAGAAGAAAGATGAAAAACAAAATTTTACCTTCAGGAAGGAACTTTTTTTCTTTTTGCTTTTAGAATATTAGATATTTAAAAATAAATTTTAATATGTACCTCATATTTCTACTTCTTTCTTAGGCAAAGTCTGTTCATTGGTTTTCTTTCCAGAAATCACCTTCCATGCCATGAGAACATATGAAATACCAAGCATGTACTTGAAACTCCCTGAACAAGAGGCTCATTAATAGAGTTTAAAAATTTATTAATTGGTTCCCGTAATTGGACCATCTGTCACAAGAAGATGAAAAGCTGTGTGAAAAGAGTCATTCATTTGCGAATTGGGAAATACTTTTTAGTGTTTTTACTGTTTATGTCCTTATTGTTTCCAAAGAAAAGAATTTTTTCCTCCAGTACCTGCCACTTCTACTCAGAAAGAGATATGTACCAGAAAGGCAGATGCTGTTAGAGAAATATTGCAGCATCTTCTCATTTCATGTTGTTTCTTGAAATGGAAAGCCTCATTCTGAATCATAGAATCATATAGGTTGCAAAAGATCATTAAGGTCATTGACTCTGACTGTAAATAGCCATGGGCAGCTATTTCACAGAGAAATCAGTGACATTCAGGTGCTCAACTACTAATTAAAGATATGAGCCATAAGTCTATCCTCCAAACAAGGGAAAAAAAAGAAGACAAATATTTTAATGCTCTGATTTATGGACTAAGTGTTAAAAAAGAATATCCTGTAGTAACTTTGTCTCCTGGCTGTTGGGTTTCAGACACCATGATAACGTTGGTTTTGTTACAAACTCTTCGGGGTTTCCTTAGTCCAGGGCTGTAGATATCAGAGGGTGGATTTGCTGCTTCTGGAGAAGAGCTGCTTAAGTGGGAAAATATCCCATACGATTTTAGCAAAGAGAGAAGTGGTTTAGAGCATAGTTGGTGACTGTGGTACATTGTTTTTAGGGACATCACAGCTATGACACATATGTTCCCGTGCTGGAGGAAGCTTTAATGTTTAGGGGTTAGTAGCCAAAAACCTAGCAAAAAAGATTTTCCTGACATTTTCAGCTATCTCTGAGCTCATTTTTTGTTCCCAAGTTCTCCACATAGTTTTTTGTCTTGGACTGAAACTGTCAAGTTCTCTGCCCAGGCTGAATTAAATCTTCCCGCAGTTTACACCTTGTAAAAATCATTGAGGATGTAACTACTAACTTAAGGGAAGTAAACATGGAGGATGGCAACTAATCAGACCCGAAACAGAATATTTCAAGCAACAGTTCATATAAACCTCCTATTGCAAGAGCTGAGTGAAAAGCTTCCATGCTTATGGCTCCTGCTCAGCAGAGTTTAACCCTGGTGCCATTTTCTCAGATTCCTTGTACCTAAGCAGTATCAGCAGATAACACCCTACAGACAGCGTAACAGACCATGCCCAGTCCATGATAAGGAGTTGAACTTAGGATTTTAAAGCTAAGGGCACTCACCTCCACAGTTTGAGCAAGGGAAACTGGCTTCTTGGCTGGTAGCAGCTCTCAAGAGCTGACATATAGAGCTACGAGAAGGAACCTGGTGTATCTGCAGTTCTCTTGGTTCTACAAGGCTCAGGTATTATGCATCAGTACTTCTGTTTGTGCAGATCACCTGCAGGGGACTGGTGTCACTTTCACTAGTTGGACAGTCCAAAAAATTTAGACTTCAGTGTCAACGCTGTCATGCATTTTGATAACAAAAGTGACAGTTTTCATATTTGTCATAGTAAATCACCCAACACTAACTAAGCCAATAGAAACATTAATAACCAGTATATCCTCTGCAAAGGAGGTCTCCAGAAAAGTGCTTCTTCATAGTCATTTTCCAGCAAAACAGTCTGCAATGAGATGATCTCTAGAGCTCTCTGGAAATCCTAAAAAAATAGAGTTTAAAAGACAGAAGCTGGTCCTGGAAAGAGGTAAAAATGTGGCTATATGTTCATAGGCCAAACAAATGTCTCTCTATAAACAGTATTTTGGAAGAGTCAAATCAGGATTATGTAGCTTCATTGTACATTGCAAAGTATTTCAAGTAGACCAGGGAGCTGGATGGATGAGAGGATGGGAGTTTGGCAAGCACTGTACAGGGTATCTGGAGCCAGGAGTATTTATCATGGTCACATAATTAAAGGCCCAAAAACTATCTGCATGCAAATGGAATACTAAATTACAAATCAATCCCTAAAAAAGCAGTTTCCAGGAATTTTGAGAATTGCAATTTATTGTTGTCTAGCTTTTACTACGAATTCTTGTAACAAAAAAAATCTTCAATCATAAGCAAAAAAAATGGGGTTTTATTGGAGATTTCGGTGTTCATTTCAGATACCATGCATATTTTCTAAAAGAGTGTGAGAAATTTTTGGAGGAAAAGGTCTTGTATTAACTATCAAAGAACTGAGGCACACATATGTAAAGGACTTGACTTGCTGTTGTGGTGGCCACAGTCCTGTGTGTTGGCTTGCAATACACAGATTCCCTTTCTGTGACTGACAGGTGAAGGTCTAAACTGCACATTCTATTAATGAGATGTGCTGGAGCAACAAGAAATGACATTACCTGAATTTCAGTTACCCCTGTTTCTTTTCCACAATCAGTGCTGTCGAAAAAAAAGGTTAGTTCAGCAAATGGTTCTTATACTATTGTCAGCTTCCTAGGTTTGATTTAGATTTAAAATTAATACATTTTCTAGCTTTGAGCGGTTGCAAAGACAAACTGGGAAACAGAATCCTGGCAGCTTACACAAACACACAGGCATACACAAAAGGCAAATAGAAAGAACGAAAAACATCTTTGCAATTACATTTATTTATTTTTATACCAAACTTTATGACAATCCTGACCTTGGTTAGGCTGTATTTTGGGCTTTTGAAAAGCTTGGAGTTTAAAACATGATTGCTGCTGTTTCCCAAAAGAAGTTACTTAGGAAGAGGCATCAGTAATGGCTGGTACCCTGTGAGGCTGCATGAGAAGAGTTTTGAAGCATGGACTAGCAAGGAACAGAAAGTACCATGGCTTGTAGTGATTCATGGAGGTTCTTACAGGGAAGTTATGTAAGCTTGAAAGGTATAAATAAATGAAAGGAAAAATGGAATAATTCCAAACCATGATAACTGCAGGCAAAGCCTGAAATCATTGCTTTATGAATAAACATGCTGCTGCTGCTCCCTCACTCAGCATCCCCTTTTCTTGTACATTTGCTCTGACACAGTCCATGCTCAGAGTTTGTGTCCTTTCTCTTCCTTCTTCTCTTATCTGGAAATAAAAACCTAATGGCATTAATGAGATCATATAAGGCATTTATTATGCCATAAAACACTGAAAGCATCTTTGAACATTTGTAATTTCTTTTTATTTGAAGATATTTTATTAGAACATTAGCAGTGGGCCCAGTAGTTTTAATGTCTCAGTTACTTACCACTGATTTGGTGATGAGTTTTTTTTCTATTTGGGTTTGGATAGGTTTTTTGATACCTTTTTTTTCCTTTTTTAGACAACCTAGAGGAGTAAAGAGAAGAAGCTCTTGATACAAGATAGATATCTTTGAAGGTATGACAGAATGAAAGTTTGGAAAAAAATAGAACCCATAACAAAGAACTTAAATCTCTGTAGCTATCCTAATCACTCTCTATGTTTCTTGAATTTGGTACTGAGGATAAATTACAGGGATGAACGTAAATTTTCTTATATTCTTTGCCTCATGAATGTTCCATAAACACCAATTTCTACAGAAGGAGTTGATTTATCCACCTTCTTATCATGTATTCAGAAAGTTACTTAAGCACATGCTTATGTATCTTTAATCACATTGTTTTGATGGATTTGGTTATAATATTCCAGCAGCTTCTAAAAATATTCAGGTACTTGAGTGCTTTGTTGAACGAGGTGGTAAAAGAAGGAAATACAGGCTACAAATATACCTATGCAACTTAAGCAGAAAAATTGCCAAGAAAGAGTTAATCATCCTAACTACTATATATATAGCACCATGGGGAGGCTTGACATCTTGGAATTTACCACAACCATAAGCCAGCCCTGAGTGTTGCAATGGAACTTGAGTTTTCTATGAGCATACTGCTGATCCTGTGTTCATCTCTGATCAACCAACAACAAATACACCTCAAGCCTACTAATTGTCTGGGGTTGTCTTACATGGCCTATGTCTCAGAATAACTGAAAGCATTTCAAAATTCTTCTCAGTTCAGAATACATGATGTTATAAAATAACCTAGTGATTACACAGTCATTAATTTCCTTCAATTATTTCTTCCACTTTAGCAAATCTTAACTATCCTGCCTCTCCACAAGGCATCATGGCTTTCCCACTTGAAGTCAGATAGAGAAAACACTTTATAGGATAGCATGAAATTACTTAATTTGGTTTTATTACACAATTTATTTTTAAATCCTGAAACGTGAAGGTACACTCTCAATTTTATTTCCTTTAAGTCTGTTCATTTTAAGAGAGATATCTATTTTTATCTGTTCTCTACATACTCCTACAAATAGATAAATTAGCTATGCCTTTCCACAGAATGAACTAGAGGGTTTGTCTTTGCATGTGCAGCTGCTCAAGAAAAGGAAAATTCAGTTTTTCAAAGAGAGGGCTCTGTCGGTTCTTTTAAAATTATTTTTTCATATTCTTAAAATGACATTGCACTATTGAGTCTCCTGAGCTCCAGCGCCATACATCAATAGCATCCTAGGGCAGAGGCAGACTGACAGTCATCCTGCCTCTTGCTGCCAAAACTTAAACAGATGCCTTACAGAAGGCCCCACTTCAAGACGAAAATCATTGCATCCAGGACAACAGAAGAGGCATTTGCAAGTCCGGTTCTGGTACCGTAAGTCACAGAGCATCACCATCTTGAGTGCAATAAATAACAGCTCAGTAAAATCTGCTGTGATCTGACTGCGCTTTCTAGATTCAGTCCTCTTACAACAGGACTATCAAGAAGGTGCTAAACATTTCAGCACTGTGAGCCCTGAGTCTTGATGTATCAGTAAACCACAGCAGTGGAAAGGATGCAGGTTGTACGCCTGGAATATTTGTCTGGGTTTCCCAAGCTCTGTGAAACACTACATCATATCACAACACTTTTTGCTTTTTCATTTAATTAGAGGATGATGATTTTCATAGCGATTGCCGCTAGAGACCATGCACCCAGTAAATCAGCCGTGTAAAAAGTGGGTGAGGTTTTGGGTCTATAAAGGCACATATTACGGAATCTAAATTTTATTACAGACAAGTGAAAACAGCCATATCATTCAGATTTACAACCACAAATTTTCTTTGTGTAATTAAAACACAATTTTCTAATTACAAGAGTAGAAAATCTGGCATATGAGCTCTTTCCAAGTGCATTAACAATACAGTAACAACTGTGGTACATACTGACAAGCAGAATTTGATTACTGGAATCAGCTATTTTACCCAAAGTCTGCCTCCCTGGAACTTTATTTCAAGAATGAAGCATCATTTCACAAGTGGTATAATTTTATGGGGTAATAAACATTGGAATTGTAAATACAGTTTCTGGAAAAAGCCCTCTAATGTTGCTTGAAACATTTACTTTTTTCAGATGTAACTTCTTTTTTTTTAAATCGCATTTAAAACAAAAGCCAGTAAATTCAGCCCCTGCATGGTTATATCACTCCACTTTCCCTATGAGTAAAAATCAGGAATAAAGGATGAAGAAAATAGCAGTGTAATGTGAGAACATTAGGGCCTGACATTTATACATTTTAAGACCTATAAAATTTTCAAGTTTGTCAGAGTTATTTTCTGTAGTAATTTAGAACAGATTCTACTAGTACCTCTAATCTGAATTTTCAGTCAAATTGTGTCTTATAGCGCCAATATTTCACTGAGAGTATCAGTCACTGCTCAGTAAGTGATGATTGCTTAAATGCCTTACTCTTCCTGGCCCCTTTGCTTTTGGATATGCTTAGTTACCTAACTTCTGATCCTGCAGATACACCAAATCAGGATATGTTCTGTGGTACTTGCTTTCAAAATTGTCAACACAACAGAGCTGTAATTCTAGGCAAGACTCTGGATGATACTACAATATATATAAACAGAAAACTAAAACTAAAACAGAAATTATTGTAAAAATTGAGTAGTTGTAAGAACTTAGCCTTTTCTTGCTGGTTGCTTGAATTAAAACTGCTTGGGTCTAGCTGAAGACTTTACTTTCATTTCCATGCTTTGACTGGCTTCCTGTTCAAGGCCTTATGGAGAGAAAATTTGTACCAGAAATCAACGTCAGTATTTCAGTCAGTGCCTCAAAGCTAGCCACCTCTAGCTAGGAATTAATGACGTGACCAAGATACAGAAACTGAGCAGCTTTTGCCAACCAGGGTCACAACTCCTACACATTCTCTGCGCAGCTTAAGCTTCACCAGTATGTAAAGCTTTGAGCTGCCTAACCCATAAGACTTATAACCTCTTCAACTGGCTCAGCCTCTGTATGACAAGAGCCAAGTGGAGAGCAGTGATCATGCAGAGGATATTTCCCACTTCCTGCTTTCCATGAACACATTAACTGCCCTCCACCTTCCTCCAGCACCTTATTCTGTGATCATTTTTGTAAGGTGATGGCAGTTTTTCCACCAAAGAGATTTAAAAAGTGTCAGATCATTTCACTGGATATCAAGGATTTCTGAGACACCAGTTATAAATGCGACTTCTGCGATGATTCTCTGCTCAGACAAGGTAGAAAGTGCCTGAACTTGTGGCAGAGAAGTGTCATGATTCATTTTTCTTCTTTAAAATTGACAGGGAAAAAAATAAAGTGATATAGGTAATGGCTGATACCTCAAACAGCTGGAATACACTACAAAAGAATTCACACTAGGCTGATCCCAGCTACACAAAAACATGTTCATTCTAGATTCTGCTAAAATGAATAGAAGCTCCCAGTGACAGGCAGACAAGAGTTGAACGTGAAAGTGTGACCAAAAGCCTAACCAGCTTAGAAAATAAACATATTTTAAAGTCTACACAAACCAAATTGTGTGTGGAGTTGCTAAATGCAAACACATGATGGACATTCAGGAAGAATGTATATGGACTGGATGCTAACCAGCAAGAGGAATTGCCCTGACTTAATGTCCTGAAGTACATACATCACCTCCACACCTGCTGCTTCCTTTTTTCTGCCACTATTGAACTGTGATTGAAAATTAAGTTATGTCTTTTCAGTCTCAGAGACAGTCAGGACCACTATGTGACTTCAGGCTCTTTTACAATTACAGTCATCCAGTCCCTAAATTCAGAGACACATGAAAACTACTGAAACAGACAAGGTGTTCCTGCTGGTTCTACAAAGGATGGATAATGAAGCCATAATGATGCACTTCACATCAATTCCAGTGCTCTAATGGCTACTCTGTAGAAAGCTCAACAAAAGAGGTTGCAAGATTAGAGAGAGGAGGCAAAGGCAAATTTTGAAGTCTTTCAACGTATTCTAGCTAGTGTGTGTTTCAGTTTGAATAGACAGTGTTCAGCTCTGTGGTACTCGGAGGACTGTGAGCAGTCGTGGTGCTATGCTGACAGCACAAACTGCACTGAGCCTCATTCAGCCAACAGTAAAGACTTAATCTCAGTTTTTGCTGGATGTCTGCTCAGACTCACCCTTGTGCTGGGTCTGTAACTGCAGACATCTTTATTCTGCCATCTACCAAATCAGAAATCTCAGCTACAAATCTTCTTGGACCCCAGGCTCTGAGATAAGCATCCAAATCTAAATCCAGTCCATTGCAGTGGTTTTAATTTTGGTTTGGGATTGGATTTTGTTACAGAAGAAGATTAAAAAATGCAAAACACTTCTCAGAAGAAGATTCAGGGAAAGATTATGACTCCATCCTAATTTTACGGACATATAAGTTCACCCCATGCAAAGTCAGCAACATCTGTCACAAAACAGAGTGACAACATTTTCTGACTTGGACAAACTTCCCAAAGGAAGCTTGGTGCTATAAAATGGGCATTCCCTTCCCCAATGGGCAACACAGCCCCAAGATTTGTACCCCAGACTCCCCAGGGAGCTTCTGGGGAGCAACGGTGCCACACTCCAGCTAGTTAGATGACTGGGAATCCACCAAAACCCATCAGGTTCATAGTGGGACCTGGATCTTGGCCTCCTGCACCCCAAAGCAGCATCCCAGCCATCTAGCTATCCCTTCTCCAAGATGTGCCTTGCCCAATTTCTCCTTGTTGGAATTCCTCTGTGGCTGAAATTCTTCTGTGGAAGAAGAATTCTGTGGACAGGTACAACATGGAGTTCCTTTCTTCACCACCAGTGCCCTACCACCTTGGCAGGAGACTCAAACCTTTCTTTCCCCTTTTCCTGCTCCTTTCTGCAGAACAGCGTAATCCGTTCAAAGGGAAAGAGTCACCTGCCCCTTTCTGCCCATGCATCTAGACTATTGCCTCGAGGCAGTAATCTCTCTTGGCTTTTCTGGGACCTGTTTTGGGTCTTTGCTCCAAACTAGAACCATAACATGAATCACCATGAGAGGCGGAGGGCCATCAGTGCCATGCAGCAGTGCTGTCCCCAGCACTACCATTTTATTGCTGTTACCCCTGTGCCACACGGCCACTCTTTCAGAGGGCCTCCTCAATCCTGATGCTAAAGGGACACCAAGTTTAAGCTTCTCACAAAGCTTTAAATATTAGCTAGCATTGGTGATATCAGGACCTTGGCACAGCAAACAGAAAAATGACTTCTCACAGATTCAGGTAGCTGATACGAGAAGGGGTTTGAGATTCTCTGTGGTGCCTAAATATGGTGCTGAAAGTAGCAATTAGGTGCCCCTTTGTGGACTGAGTTCTCAAAGCACTGATTCAATCAAAGCACTTATTCTTGCAGTTTAAATTTACACTAACCCAGCAGAGTGCCCTCCCCAAGCCAAACAGATTCATCACATGCTTAAATTTGGGTATATGCTGTCTAAGCCCTTTGTAGAATCGGGATCAAGAGAAATAGCTGGAGGTGGCAAAAGTGCTCAAAAGCAAGTACAAAGCTATTATTAACATTGCAAAAGAAGAAGCTACATAGAGAAAGAAAAAATCCCCACCCCTAGGGCATGTTAAAGAAAGTGACTGGACAATAATTTGGACAATAAATACAGAGAGTTCACTTCTTTTAGTGATTGAAGGAGCAGATTGGTGTCTGTTTGCTGGTTTTGCCCAAGCCCAATTTCTCAGCTTCATCACCACTATATTGTATTATACGAATCCCAGGGGAAAGCAGTTTCCTCATTTAGCAACATTTCTGCCTTTGCATATATAACGTGTTACAGTTTCTGGTAAATCTGTTCTTTTTATTTCTGTTTTGATCTAATTACAGGTTATTAGTTGACTAGGTACACAGTAAATTTTGGGTTATTATTTTTCCTATTTTTCCTATGTTAGTTTTTTTGGAAACATCCCCACCCAGAGAAAAAGCAAATCCCCAATGCAGTAAATACTGGACAGTGAGAAAATAAATTTTCGGGAGGTTTAGGGTAGGAAAAAGCAGACCTGATCCAGAGCTGACTACTTATTATCCAAACCCTCTTCCAGCCCTTTATCAGTGTTTTAAGCCTGCACCAAGCAGTGGATGTCTGATAGCTGATTATAAAAATTCTTACTTTTCCAGATTAGCTGTAAACCACTTTTAATGTATTCCTTCTGTTTGCTCATACAGCCAGTTTTTATTATTGCCACTGCAGAAAGAAATTAGTTTATCTGTGAGTACAGATGTAGTCATTTGCAGAGATAGCAAACCAGAAAATAATTGCTTACCAATGTGCTTTCCTTTGTTTGCCCTCTTTCAGAGAATTCCTTCTGGATTTATAGATGTGATCATGAGTTACTGTTAGAACCGCATTACAAAAATCCAGTATTTGCCTCTCCTATATAATCACAGTTACTCCCCACTGATCACTGGGTAGTTCATGGGTTGTTGGATTGCTTTTTCTAAAACTTACTCTTTACTCTTACTCGTTCCCAAGACCTGACCTTAATGCTCGAGCAGACACCCCAGTGATGCATACCGGTGTTGGGCATGTGCAGCTCATCTTTTCTTATCTGTTTTACAGGCTTTTTCCCTATTCCTGCTAGAATAGGGACAACTGTTGCAACATAATTAAGACTCCTGCTAATCAGTTTGTTCATCCAAGCTATCTGCTAACATCATATATAGACAAGATAAACAGGCAATTATCATGGAGAACATTTGCGAAACAAAGCTATAATTAATAATAAATGAAACTGGGTTCCCAACTACTTAAGTACAGTAGTTATTAATTATCATGTGGCCCCGAGCTATTTGTGTAGAGTGCATAATTTACAATTCTGCATGATCTCAGCTGTACTCCCTGAAGCCTACAGAGCTATCTTTTGCATAACTTTAAACTCCGATGTGCTGGCTGTGAAAGTTTCAGCTGTCTTCTGCCCCAGCTCTCTCCACGATAAGGCCAACGAATGCAATCTTGTGTTTATGTGGAAGAAATTACAATTTTTAAACAGCAGTATGTAGAAAATGCCAGAATATAGCATGCAACTGAATTAGATCTGGTTTTGTCACCTGCCATACACAATCAACCTCCAGCTGCACAATAAGCGATTTGGAGGTAGCCAGCATTGTCCTACATATTTTTCACTTAAAAAATTATTAACAGTCCTGTTTTCATCACCAGACAGCTTTACCAGCCAGTTTTCAAAATCCTACATAATTTGAACTCCTATTACATACAGTAAAACTTCTTCAGAAAATTAGATATTCTATATAATATGAAACCAGATATCTTTCCCACTAGAGGTGACCGTGTCATCATAGACCCGTTGGCTGTGCAATGCCTTCAAGGTTTATGTGCTCACCCTGAGAGGGGGATGAAATACTAGGCTGCTGGCAATACTTCTCACACTACATTTTTACAACAGTACGGTCCGGAGCTCCAAGATTATCACTTGCTTCCACACCTTGATTTCTCACTGTGTTTCTCTCAAATGGTTCCAGGAAGTCATAAGCATTCTCCTGGAGGCTTACCAAATTTAGAACTCAGACTACTGACAGGGTTGTGTGTTTTCAGTGACAAAGACCAGACATTTTCAGAACAGGCCTGTTCATATTTGCCTGGTGACATAAGACACCGTATAACTCTGATGTAGAAGGGAAAACCACATCACCCACACAGGCCAGACCACTGGCTTTACTCACCGCTTTCTGCAAGCATACTCAAGATCTCTCTCCATCTCTCACTTTCCTGGGCTACAGAGCTCCTACTGCGGTTCCCAGCAACTAAGTTCTTTTTTTAAAGTGCACTTATTCTGGTTTTGGGTCTTCTGACTGCCTTGTCTGCTGCTCCCTGAGAGAAAACACCCAGTGGGAGATCAATTCTGCCTCCAACTAACTGTGGCTTCTCTGTCTTTAGCAATTTAGTCCTATCACCTGGTCTTGCCTCCCTGTTTCACACCTATGCCTCACTTCTCTGTCCCACTGAAGGCATTGAATCTCAGTATTGAGCCAGTCAAAAAAATGGGCAGTGAAAAAAATTAATTGCTTAATTTTTTTTAGAAGACCCAGGTTCTCCACAAATGCCTAAGTAATTTAAAAAGATATTGTCTCTGTGGCATGCAGCACCACTGTGTTATCTGGTAGCCCATAATGTTTCCCATGTAATTTTCTTTTAACGTGATTAATTTATGAAGATGAGTCTAGTTGGCAGTAAGCATGGTAATTGACATAAACCATATAACAACTTCTCTCTGTGGCAGATTCCTGCCATTCCCTTTGCCAATTGTACAAGAGAATTAAAGGCAAACTTCAGTCCAAAGTAAATACATGTTAGTTCACTTCTAGTCCTCGGAAATGTGTGTACTTAAGTAAAAGTGTAACAGGATCTTCAGCCTCTGTGGCACACCACAAATGGCAGACTTGAAATTATCTGGATGTAATGGTGGCAACAGTGACCAGGTGCTTGTTGCAAGCATGGTCTGAGGCTGTAACCAGATGCTGGTAACTGGTCAGGGGGTTTATTGAGTGCCTTATTTTGTGGCGGTATTGTGGGCTTAAGCTATGTGTTGTGAGGGACTTTCCCAAGTAATAATAAACAGAGAACAAAAAAATAAATGAAGAAAAGAAAAAGAAGAAATAATTAAACCCCAATATTTTTGCATATTTCATTAACTTCGACCTTTTCCAAAATTTTAATCCTAAATACCATGTAGAGAAATGAGGTGAAAGGGTTGAAAATACCAAAATTATAATAATGATCTACTGGCACATCTGGAAATCTCTCGTGGGCAGGGTATTTCTGGGTCAGGACACTCATCCTCCAAACCACAGAAGTTTGGGGTGGAAAAGATAAATGTGATGTCTCTGCTCCCCACAGATTCCCCAGCTGTCTGGTTCTTTGCCCCCCACCTTCTGTGAGGGTCAGAGCCCGTACCGAGATGGCTGGTTTAAATCACCATCTCGTGTTTTTGGGAAGCCACTGATTGTACGAGGGGATGCCATTTTCATGAGTGGCAACAACAGCATTAGTGGGAACTTGGGGTGAGGTGAGATGAGACTGAACAAGGCAGCAAGTGCTTTTCCAAAAGGAGTTCCATACAGCACTGAGAAAATATTCTGGCAGTTAAAATACAAAGACTGGACAATAGCTCAGACAGCCCTGTACAGTCCAAAATCACAAGAGAATGGAGAATTTGGGAAATATGGAATCATGCAGATGGAAAATGCATTTTTTTGTGATCAGGTACCCATCGACATGTTTCACCTGCGGCCAAGGGTTCGAGTAATGCGATACATTATTAACAGATGCTGCCGGAATTTCTGCCTCTTGACTTGGAAGCTGGCTGAAGCAGGTGGCTTCTGGAAGTCTACTGGTAGTGATGTTTAAGTTTTTCAGAGACAGTTCAGGCTAATATACAGAGTTAGAGAGATCTCTTCCTTGGTAAAGGAGAAAGAAAATGGATTGGACTTTAAGAGTGTAGAATGTAGTCAAATCACACAGGAGCTGCTACTCTAAATAAGGCCCACACTCCATCTTGATGAATAGACTGAATACCCAGTATGTTGCAGCTTTACTATCCAGTGCATGGAGTTAGTGCTTTTCCCTCTTCAGAACATGAGACAGCAGCCCTGTCTGATAAAACTATTTCAACCTTTGTGTGTGTGTGAGAAAAACTCTAAAGGGACAGCCTTTGTATCTAACCTCGCTTTTATGTCTTTTGAGTAGCCTCTGAGTCAGAAACATTGATCTGTGAATTGGAGAGAATGTACAATTAACTCTGCCTGTAGCAAATGCTGTTTATCAGCAGCACATTTTTTTCTGTGATATGTGTAAAAAAATAATACTTTATTGGTCCTCTAAAAGAAACTTCCAAATAGAAGGCCTTTCTAAACCTCTTGAAATATAGCACAACTCTGAACTTAAGTACTTCTGCAAATATTAGATGTAAGTAAGAAATGTCTATTTTGTATGAAAAACTTTCTGGTCATATGATTCTCATACATATTTTCAAAGGAGCTGAAACTCTTTAAACAACCATTTTGACATTCTCAGGGACAAAAGTACTCAGTAGCTAGTTATATCAGCTGGATTGTGTATTTATCATGTATGTGATTTATCAGGTATGTTTCTTGAAATACCTCTGTGACACAACCGTTTTTACAATTTTACTTCCCCAAAATTTGTATTTAGTTGTTCTGATTGTACTTTTTAAGTCTTGTTCCATTTAACTAGAAAATTTAGTGTGTGGCAGGAAAAACATTTTTTCCTCTGTTTGCACAAGCTGAAAACAGTTTATGTAGTTAAAAATTGTGAGGAGAAATCCAAAAAAACCCTATGATAAAATTCCTTTCTCACAACCAGTATTTTAAAATACTTATCTTTAATTCTTTCATTTTTTAATGTACAAAATAATTGTTAGCATTTCTAGAGTTTGTCCAAAATTAGCTGTCAATTTCTTTGAAAGATTTGCAAGAGGGGAACCCTGGTCCCATTAAAATCAATTGAAGTTTGCTGTGTGACAGCAGCAGTGATAGCATTTTACTCAGAGATCTGAGCCATCACTGGATTAATGTTATGTGGATATCAGATCCCAATATCAGACATGAAAGACAGACATACTACTGTATTAATTCACAAAAATTAGTTCTTTTTGTACTGATGTAATTGTTCTTATGTTAATAGTTTTGTGGTTAATCTCCCATAAAAATAAAGGAAAAAATATACATTTTAAAATAATCTATGTTTTTTATTAATCTCTTTTATGACAAAGTAAAAGTAGGAAACAAGAAAATTGTAGGCAGTTTAAATATTACTGTGGAAAGACCTCAAAAGAATTATGAGCACGTCACTATTTTGGAATGGGAGTTTTCTTAGTTTGAAACACTTTTTTTAAGTTTGGAGCTTCAAATTTATAGTTTCTGACACTGACCCACCAGATCTCACCTTCTCTCAAGATAGATTTTGAGGATGAATGGGCAGTCACATTCTTTTATTCATCTTTCATCTCATAAAAACAAAGTGCTATGCCAATGCCACTGTTCTATTTCCAGGACATGTTGTCTCAGCAGGAGGCTACCTGTGAGATATGATCTAAAAATACCTTGGTTATTCAATTTTTCTAAATATTTTATCCTTCACATCAGTAACACAGACAGGTTTTTTCTATGTCACAGGCAATGGCAGCAGTCCAAGATGCTCTGAACAGCACAGACTGATAAAGGGCAAGCAGTTCAGTCCCCAACTGACTTATTTTCTTTTTTTTCCACCTGTAAATCAAATGTTTATCCTTATGAATTATAAGTCACAAAATTTTCTAGGCCAACAGTCAGTCCTCAGTGGGTCTAAAGATCTAGTTCCACATGAAAAAATCATACAGAGGAGTTAAGAGTCTGTTAATTATATTGAAGGAGAAGGATGCTTATGTCCATAACCCACTGTATATTTACCCTACTCTTTATTGGTAACTGGACAATATGATTTGGCTCAATAATATCAGACATTAGTAAAAGTTTAATATTGCTAAACCTTTTCAATATGTTGTTTTGGCGCCCGGCTTTTTTTAATGAGACCACTGTGAAAGTCAAATCTTTTTGTCTAAAAACTCTCTGAAGACAGACATAGGATTTGTTTTCTTACAACTTCATGTATTGATCACCAGATATTCCTTAGTAAGGGATCTTAAAAAACATTAGTGTATCAAAACTATAGGGAAGAGAAGTGCATATTTGTGGTTATTCCTGAAGGTAAAGTTAATAAATTAAATTGCAGTAAATTCCATGTAGTACACTGGTCTTGCACTCAACAGTGATAAATACCGTATGGGGCTATCGTTCCAGTGGTATTCTGAGATATAAGAATTTTTCTTCTTGATTAGGTTGCTGTAATGTCATAGAGAAATAAATCAAACAAATAATTTAGGGGTAGCTTCTTCTTAGGTGCCAATATCATGTTTAATTTCTAATTCCCAGAGGACTCCACTTGTCACAGGGAAACTTCATCCATAAGTGCTTATAAAAATATTTTAAATAAATATATTACAATTTTATTAAATTTTTCTAAATTTAGGGAGATTTCTTTCAGCAGGAAAACTCATTAGGCTTTCTGTTCTGCTCCAATGTTGACCCTTGTAACAGATTAGCTCTTCTATTTGCTAAGCCAAATGCTTATCAGAATTCAAGAAAAGAGTTGAACTGACACTTGACAGAGATTCTTGACATATGAATTAATAATATATGAATGCTTATTTTCAATTTTTCACAGTACCGTAGGATCACAGGTTCACACACTGGCTGAGGTTGGAAGGGGCCTCTGGAGGCCATTTGATCCAAACTCCTGCTCAAGCAGGGTCATTTAAAGCAGGCTGCCCGAGACCACATCCACACAACTTTTAAATATCTCCAAAGAGGGGCACTCCTCCACCTGTGTGGGTAACCTGTGCCATTTTTTCGGTGACTCTCACAGTGAAAGAGCATTTTCTTGATGTCCTGATGTCCTGTGTTTCTGTGTGTGCCATTGCCTCTTGTTACTGGGCACCACTGAAAACAGCCTGGCTCCGTCTTCTTTACACCCTCCTTCAGATATTTGTATACACTGATGAGTTACCCCCTGAGCCTTCTCATCTCCAGGCTGAACAGTCCCAACTCTCTTAACCTTTTGTCACAGGAGAGGTGTCCCACTCTGTTACATATCTTAGTGGCCCTTTAGTGGACGCTCTCCTGGAGCTCCATATCTCTCTTGTTCTGGATGCAGTAAACTGTGGTCTATTCAGGAATAACTCCACTGAATACAGCATAACCTCAGGGCACTGCACTTTTGATTGAGGCACTGACTATGGGTATTAATAAAAGGTAGCAAAAACAGCCCTTCTTCTCACATAACTAACAAATGGATGTTATTTGGTGGAGGAGACTAAGAGGTGATTTTAGTTCAGGCAATCACCCAAAGCAAGTTTTGAACAGATTTGGTGTACCGGGACATGAAGGAACCGAAGCTATTACAGCCTGGTGGCACCAGAGCTATCTGAAGAGAGGTCCCTATTGTAGAGTTTTCCCCTGAGCACAATCCAATTCATTCAGCTCTGTACAGAGCAGGCCTAAAATCTCACCTTTACTGATGTCTCATATAGGCTTTTGCTCTAAACCTTCTTTGTTCTGAACATTCTATCTGTTGCTTCTGCACCAACTCTTACTACTGATCTGAGTTTACACAGAAGTAGGATGTAGCCCTTCTGTAACTTTCAAATAACTTTTCCCAGCAGTTCAATAACAGCTGAACCCTTTCCAAGACAGGGATGCACAGCATCCGAGGAAATATGATGCATATATGACATAAATATGAATCCAGCTATCACTTTTGTAAGGAAACATGGACTAGGATTTAAAAAGAACTGTGTGGATTTTGGCATCAACAAATGATTTTCAGAGAAGTCTGCAATCAAGGTGAATGTCCAGTAATTTCAGTAGTGTAAAATGGTATTTCCTTGGCAAGATTTTTTACTATCTTCCAGATGCCTTTTATCTCATCTATCTTTCAAAGACAACAGATATTTAAACCTAGCATTATCACATCAAGACCTAAACACATAATACTCATATCTTTTTCCCAAAATACACACTAGTCTCACTCATATGAGTGTGTTTAAAAACAAATTAAAATCATACTTTATTTAGCTCACACAAACAGTCTGACTCAGTTCACAAAGGAGACTTTTTCCCACTGAACCTGCTCTGCATTGGGTAAATAACCAAGCAAATAACTAGCCCACCACAGGAGCAGAGTGTGGGAGCTGGCACAGTGCATCCTGATGCTGTGCCTCAAATCACAAGCTTGGGACCTGCTCAGCCCCTCCCTGGCCTCATGAATTGTTACTGCATGCAGCTGGGAAGAGTTTTGAGAGCAAGAAATAAGGGAAACATGCATTGCAGCAGCTAGAGGCTTGATAAGCAGGCATGGTACCGAGATGCGAGTTCAGGCCTCTTAGGCAGGAGAGGGCCCTGAACTGGTGTGTCCTGAATTGCAGGTGCCAGTTGTGCCCCTTAGTATTTGGGTCAGTCCAAGGCATTTCACCCAGAGGCCTGTGCTGTTTGCAAGGCACCCACATAAACAGAATAAACAGTCAGACCATTTAGCATGAAGAAGTACTTACTACACTCTTTTGGCTTTGAAAGATTAGGATTGTACTTCATACTGGGAGCAGGCAAAAAACCTGATCTTTTTAAGCAGATCGAAAAAAAAATAGAACTCAAAAGTGAGTGAGGGTAGGAAGTATAAATTCAAAATTAATATTCTCCACTGACATAGTTTGTTGGGTTTTTTTTAAAGAGAATACCAACATCTTAATTAGTTATTCCCAGCCCATATACCCTTGGATAAGGCTCATAATTTCAAATCCAGCTACTACAGTGTTTGTAGAGATAGGGAGGTATTAACCATTCGAAAACTCCACTGAAAAGGTGGAAAGGAAACTGTGAGAAGCTTCCATGTACACATAAGAACTTTTACCAACTTGATGGGTTTTCAGAAGGTATCTTTTAGTAGTAGACATCATCCTTACTGAAGTACAGCTAAATCAAAATTGCTGCATTATGCTGTTACCCATAATTGAGTAACACTGCAATTGCCATAAGGATTCAAGCACTACAGTCAGAAAATTTACAGGATAGTCTTGGACAAAAAAAAAAAAACAGGGCGGGGGGGGGGG
This sequence comes from Falcunculus frontatus, assembly GCA_013398115.1. NCBI lineage: Eukaryota > Metazoa > Chordata > Aves > Passeriformes > Falcunculus > Falcunculus frontatus. The sequence goes on along the minus strand of VZRV01010666.1, from coordinate 182,587 downwards.
TAGCATTAAAATTTTCTTTACAGTTACCTGGAACTCTAAGCTCCTTGACCGAAGTGCTTTGACTACGGAAAAATTGCATGACACAGCAATGCATATGGACGTACTTTGACAACTTTAATGCTCTGCCTAGAAAACAAGGAAGGGACTTGTTGCACATACACACATATATATAGACATATATAGATATATATAATTATCATAACACTTATATGAGGTGAATGAGACAAAAAATATCACGACTCGGTATGATATCACTGTGGCCTCATCTTCTGTTCCAAATGCACAGTAAAGACAGCTGCAGCTATGAATACAGATGCTTAAAGCAAATTTGTGTAGTTGTAGACCTGTGGAAGGCCTAGGTATATGATGAACATTACAATAAGGGGCTCAACATGAGGGAGTTCATAAAATGTATTATTAGGTGCAGTAACAATAAGGCGTCTTTAAGTGAGTTAAGAATTGTCTGGTAGATCCAGACAATCAGAACTGGCTGGGGATAGCTCTAAAGTTGTTACAGTCAAGAATCAATACCTTGTCCCACAGATACCAGACTTCTTTGAAAATACTGTTGTTTCATGCTTGCTCCTGACAGATCACCTTTAAAAGAAAAACACACAACAACTGCTATTCAGCGACACTGCCTCTGATATGAGGGAAGAAGTCTACCAAAGAGTTTGCTTTTCCCAGTGGCCTTTTTGCCTGTTATCTCAGCCTCTCTTAACAAGACCAGTTAAGCACTGCAATGTTTTAGGAATTGCTCTGTCCCTGGCAGACAACGCTGCAGAAAATGGGTGCCTGTATGGGATGAGACCACCTTTGGCCCTCCAATTTCATTCTAGTACTGCCTGTCTGGTCTGTCAGAATCCTTTTTTGTTGATGTCATTGCATTTTTTTCCCTTTGATGAGCAACCTACTTTAGTCCAGCACAGATTGGCTGCAGTGAACAACAAATTAACAGGGTGAAATTTTAGCATCTGCAGGATACACATCAGCCAAGTGGATCCAGTGGTTCTTTCTCTCATATCACTAGCTTCACAATTGTTTAATTCATCTGTGTTTTGGCAACACCAAATAATTCACAGTATTGTAGAAGTTATCAGGATGGAGGGATTACTGTTGGCATTTTAGTACATAGAAAGCACAGAAACTCATTGGACATTTAAGGTAGCTAGATTTTCCCGGTAAAATAATCACTGGTGATATAATTATGACATTCGGATGTTCATCTTTATGTCTCAAGCTTAACAGTCCAGGGAATGGATGGAGCTGATTATGGCTTGCAGAATTACTGCTGCAAGTTGTCTGCAGGTTCATTAATACAGTATTGCATTGCACGTGCTTAGTTCACACTTTCAAGGTGAACTTCTACCAAAATGACTAAAGAGTATCTGTGAAATCCCCTGGTATTGTTCCCTCTTCCATACTGCCTTGACTAAGATAATTTGCCATTGCATCTGCTACTCCTCGCTTAATGGTTGTTTTCACAAATACTTAAATACAAAGCACATACTTTAAAGAAATGGTTCCTTTTATTTTGCCTTATGCTAAAATACGCCTGGTGAAAAAAAACCATACTACAGCTATGATTATGTAATTGACAAACTATATTTTCATTACTATTTCAAACTTTCAGTAATGTTATGGAATTATACAGCCCCACAACATACGGATTGGCAATATTCTCCCATGTATACACTTTACAGATGTTCAGTGATCTTGGAAAGAGAAGACGGGGGATGAGACATTACACAATGCCGTAACATAGAACCCCACAACACTGTGAAATTGTTGCTGTTGCTTTCCAGCATGTTGGAGGAGCTGGTGCTAATGCTTATTTTTTGCCCTCTTAGCCAAAATGTCACTAGCCACGATTGCTCCTGACAAAATTAATCACATTTTGCCATATGTTTCCTAATGATCTGCAGATGATGATTTGATAGCAGCTGTTGTAGACCAAAGGTACGAAAAATAAACAAAGAATGCATCACCATTAAAAAGCTGAAAGGTTCCTGTAATTACAGATCTCTATCAGAGTGCAAAGCCTGGAGTATGTTGACAGCAAGGTCTTTCCAATATATGGATAAAAATGATTTGTTGTGATGTTTAAAGAAGACATGCACATCACTAACTCTGCAGTAGTTTGCTTAAGTGAAGGAATATAAATTATATAAACTCCTCTATCCTAGCACTCCATAAGAAAATATCCTTACTAGTCAGAGACTATCCTTACATATCAGTCAGAAATGATTGGTGATACTATAATATTAGCATAAAATTTGTATCTTACCACCTTGACTATGAATCCCCTACACAAAGTTCACGCTGTTGTAACATTTTTTATTTCTGATGGGTGTCTTGTGCAAATTAATCATGTGTAACTCAAGTAATCAATTTGTCATGAAAACACTCATGAATTTAATTGCTGAAAATTGCATTTCAAAGTGAAAATTTTCCTATCAAATATTTTACCTCAAACCTTGTTTTTGACTTTGCTAGTCACAGCTTTTTCTTATTGAAGATCATCTTATGTTTTGAAATCTAGTCAAACACAAGATGAAATATAAGGGAAAGGCCTGTATTGGGAAAGAAACCCAATCCCAGTGCCTTTACTTTAAAATAAAGTAACAGAAAAATAGGATTTCACTTTCTGGAAGAAAAAATGAATAAATAAAATTACGATATGAAAAGGTATTTTAAGAGCAATTCCTTTCAGGTTGGGAATTATCTGATCTTTAAGGTCCCTGCCAAGCCAAAACAATCTAAACTTGAATTTCTGAATATTCTCCAGAACACGGTATATAATTTCATAGTCCTTGTTCAAGGAAGTCTGAATTTTGATAGTGAAAATTTAAGTTTACTAGGTTGGAAAACCATCTGAAGATTTGTAGAAGAAATATCATTATAAAAACGAATACAAAATTCTAAAGCTTATAATATCTTCTTCTTTCCGTTTCTGCATGCTATCTTTCCTTTCACTCTGAAACTCACAAATACTAGATATGATGAAGATTTGCTAAAAAATGTTAAAATATGGGTTCTTTCTTGTCATGCTGAAGCCCTTTTCTGAGTTCATGCTACTTTGTCCTGGAAGAAATAATTTTTAATTTTTTACAGCATTAAGAAGTTTTTTTTCCTCACTAGAGGTTTCTAAGAGAAACGCAGGGCCAAACATCCAACATGCCCTCAGCAAGGACTGCATTTTTGTGTCTGCAATTTTTCAGGCACAGCCGAAGTTATTTGAACATCTAACTATTTGATTTACAGATGCAATCAAGTACCTGCATATACAAGTGATTGTAACTGCAGGTGTTAGATTGGGGACTGTCATTTGAAATTCTGTTTCAAAATTTACAAAATAATTATTGTTGAAATTATTTATGTGGGTTCATTAAAAAAGTAATCTTTGATACTTTGTATTCTTCCCATGTCAGAAACTTTTTAAATCCTTAGGCAGCCTTTCTGTTGGTCTCTGCTCTCATTATCTTCCCTGCTCCATTTTTTTGTACCGAATATGAACACAGAGTCACTTGCCCCGGCAAAAAGGCAACATTTACTCTGTGTAGGCTGTGCACCTGGTTCAGTTGCAGACTTCCATGGCTGAAGGATGGGTCAGTCACTTCCTTTCCATGCAGAACCTGGGAACAAAATCAGACACTTACATAAGAATGGCGTGAGCCATGCACTCACTCCCTCTGTTTGAGGCTTCAGCTGCGTCAATGAAACGATTCTCACTGACACCGAGGCTTTACGTAAGATTTTAACGACTGAGCATGATGGCCAAAATCTGGCTCCCCATATTATTGGTCCATCTAACAACCAATCTCAAAATCAAAGGTAGTGTTTTCCCCTTCTGTCCTTTTAGCTGTCCTTTGCCTGCACTTGCAAGAAGATAATCAATACACATGAAACAGAAAGATAATGGAAGACCTTGCTCTTCAAAAGTTTGGCATGAGACAAAGTGACAGTACCAGGTCACACAGCAATTCTGTCCCACAGACAGCTAGCATAAAGACTGATGTCACCTTACCCATATCTGTAAATTTATTTACTAACAATTTATAAATTACTAAAAAAATCTCAAGCAAATAATGTGTAATTATATTCTCTGCACTCTTATAGGAACAATAGAAATCTTCACCTGCTGTCCTTGGGCCCTCTCGTAACATTTCTGTGTTTTCCAGTCTGTAGAAGGGCCATTAGAGTGACACATTGTTCAGGTAAGAACTGTATTGACGACCACTGTACTTACTGTTCCTGCACAAAACCGAGTGTTCCACCGTGCCTGTGGAAAACTCTGTGGCCTGTAGAGGAAAAAACCTTCAACACTGAAGACTGCCTTTTTTTATGGACTCTACCAAATACTGTACATTTTAATAGTATAAATGATTCCAAAAATTGAACCATGACAAAGAAGATTTTAGTATTTCATTTAATTATCTCTGGTAATAATTTTGTTCTTTCCCTTTTACATGAATTTTATGTCCTTTCTTTAAGATAATAGATAATACAACCCTCTTCTGCGAAAGTGGTGTCTAGCTCGTTCACTTTAGCCTGGCAGTTTTCCAGATCATTAAAGATATTTTTCAGTCTTAAATGTTGGCTATGACACAGTCATCTCTTTACTCTGTCTAGGTGAAAGTTAGGAGTGTATGTCATATGTTTTCCTTTCATTACTCCGTTACAGGATGCATGTTCGTAAAATTCATTAATAGGAATTGTAAAAGCTATTCTTACTTGCCTGGACTCCTGTGAGGGCAAAGAAAAGTTTTCCCCAAGCAATACTGAAAACAGCAGAAAATGAAAATAACAAAAAATAAAATTTAAAAACCCACCTTTAGATTTGCCCAAGGAAAAATGCAAATTAATTAATCAGGCTATCTGGAGGAGAATAACAAGAATTAAAATCAGCATCTCAAGAAAAGGAACATCTCTGGGTGGTACCAATGCCAGGAGAGCTTTAGCAAAGCGTATGAGCAAGGAGCCAGGCGAGAAAGATTTAATTTGCTCAGGGCTTCAGAGCATCTGCCAATCGCCATTGAGAAAGGAATGTCTTCTGCAAAGAGAAATGGTATCCCTACACAAGGCAAAGTTCTGGGCATGCAAAGTTGCGTGAGGTAACATTTAATAGCCATGGAGGTGTAGCATGTCCTGCTGCTAATTCCTGAATCATACCACAGGTCATCAACAGGATAATTAGAAAGATTTCTACTGACATTAGCAGGCCTCGGGCCAGGCTCCAAGCAAGGTGTAAGTGTATGACTGGCGATGGCAAACTGACAAGGACTTTGCATCAAGCTATAGATGTTATCTGGAAGGTAAATGCAGAACCTGTTTATTATGATTCCTCACCAAAATCTGCAAACGTATTTCTGCTTCTTAATATCATAAGATAAGCATAATTACAAAGGAAATTAGAATAGAATGACAAATGTGGCTAGGGGGTTAGTAGTCATTAACATATAGAGATTGGCTAGGATATTGCTGTGGGGGAGAGCGATGCCAAAAGAGACATTAAAAAGGTGCAAATGCCAAAATTGTCTGACACCATTTTCCTTAATAATACAAAGAACAGTTAGTTGAAAAAAACCACCCCTAGATAAACTTTAGGGTGGAAATGTAATGCTTTAAGGAATTAGAAATTCCTTACTGAAAACTTCCAGTTACCCTTCATTTCCAGTTATACTCTCTACAAATTAGCTTGGAGAAATTTTAATGTTCTCTATGGCTATGGAAAATTCTGGAATGCAGCAAAACAAACAGATGAGAACCCCCTAGAAACTAATTAGTGCCTTTCATTCTTCTCCAGAGCCTGGCATGCTGTGTTGGAAGGAATCATGATCCCAGTGCCACCGACCACACACTTGGTGATTGCAATGTGATTTTCGGTGAATACAATCTTCCCACCATGTACAGTCCTTCTTACTTCCTACAGTAGCATCCAGAGTTTTTGGAGTCTCTAATACTCTGAACAATTAAGTTTCATAATTTTTTAAGAAAGAAAGCTGGTCTTGTTTGAATATCTCAGTGTTGGTCATCATGACTTTGGGAAATTTTCTCTCTCACGAAGGCTTAAAAAGCAAGATAGAGCACATCAGAGACAAAACAATCGGTGGAAACTTCCTTCTTTTAGGTTAACATATAAAGGTTTTTTTAATATTACCAAACACCTTTGATTGTCAACCCTTAAAGAACTCAACAGACCATCCTTCCCTCTGCAGGGCATTCACTTCCCTTTCCCTTGGGAAGCAACAAAACTGCTACCAGAGCTGCAAAAAGACAACACCATTCTCTCTGCAGCTATTGCCACATGATAGAGACAAGCCCTTGATTATTTCTGGCTTCTGGAAATACAACAGGTACACAGCAGCCTATGAAATGGCTGCAGTGTGCAGCAAAAAGAAGGACAGAAAACATCTAAAGATGTGTTGTGTTTTAACAGGCTGTGACACAGCCTTGGCATGTGCCAAGGGGGAAGGCAGAGGGAGCTGTCTAGGAAGCATGTAATGTTTACCTTCCTGACACAGAAACATTTTTCCTGGGCCTGTCATCACTTCTCTTGAATAATTGCCTGAAGGAAAGCAAAGGGTTTACACTGCTTCTGTAAGAGCAAACCAGTCTGCCTGCCAGCATCACTGGGGAAAGACTCACTCTCCAGACATGGGGCTGGGTCTCAACTTGCTCAGTAAGCTTTGAAGTGAAATACAGAGTGGGTATATGATGTAAGAGACAGTAGCTGCAGTTAGGGAAAGGAAGGAGATGGATGAGACATGTCTACGAAAAATTCTCCCTGGGAGATAGTGTCTTCACAAAGTCTAGAAAATAACCACTCCTTGGTGGATATGGGAAAGCACAGGGAGGATGTTTCAAGTGTCTGAATTGCCATGCCAAGCACATACAGATTCCCTGCCCCTCAAGTTGTCCTGGTCAGGACAGACAGACAGTATGATGCCTGCAAGTGTGCAACTGCACTCCACTGTGTTTGACAGTATTACCACAACTTGTGCACATATTTAATGACTGACACAGTATAATATGGTCAGAGTTGACCACATTTTCCATTCCAGAGGGATAGGTGTGGCTAAGCACTGGGCTTCTTTTGAGATCAAGCATCACACCTGCCCCAGTGTTAAAAGTACTATTGGTAATATAACACCCTTCTTTCAATCTGTCTGGGGAGACTGTTTATTTGGTAGTATGACAGATACGGTCACATCTTTGTCCACCAGCACTTCAAATCAGATCTGAAGAAACACTTCAAAAAATAAAATGAAGATTAAAAAGGACCTAAGTTCTCCAGCCAGGTGACTAGATGCTTTTCTTTTATTCATAGTGTTTTGCAGAGAATTCGGGCAAAATGGGAAAGAAGGTAGGATTTTCTGATGTGTCTCAGCTTGGAGTGGCCACAGAGAGAATTCCTCTCTGCTTTTCCCTGAGTGACTGGTTTGTCTGCAACAGGACGGGACAATTAGACGTAAGAAGCAAATATTTGTTACATAGTGTAAAAGCATTGTTTGGATTCCTTTTTTTTTATAAAATTTTCAACCAGGAATGCACCCTTTGCATTACAGTGCAGGATAAGAACTAGCCACCCTTAAGAGCTGCTAGAGAAGTGGTTCCTTGGTGTGAGGAAAAATGTGTGGGTCTTTTATTTCAAACTGAATTCAGAGAACCCCTTTTTCTAGATCAAATACGTGGTTGTCAATGAAACTTGCATAGAGGTCCAGAGAAGATTTTCTTTTTTCACTTATTTTATGCCTAGATCTGAGAGTTTTGATGACGCCTAATCAAACAAAAAGGAAATTGGAGAAAAATGCGGGATAGAGAAAATAGTAGACATAGTTATGCATTTGGTAGAGGTACAGAGAGAGATAATAGTCCCTTTGCTGCCAAAAGAAAATGGGTCAGCAAGGTTAAAAGGCACTGGAAGCAACACTGATGGCAATGTAATTTCTGAAAATGAAAATGGTTATGATTTTTATTGGCCTGTAGAAGAACTACATGGTAAGAGTACCGCAGCTGGTGAATCTCAAAAGGCAGCTGAGGAATAAAAGCATGAGGTGTGGCCAAATGACCTCCCTGGAAGCCATGGTACCATCAGTTCCGGTGGGGATGCACTTTACAGACTTCCCTACAGGATGCTTTGCTTGGCCCGTCAGCCCCTCATTTCTGGAAAAGGTGGTAGGCACAGAAGTACTCATTTTAGGTTTTAACACTGTAAACACTAAAAAGGATTTTTTGCTGCCTTTTCCCCTCCACTTCCCTTAGCCATTCACGGTCCCTGGCTGCAACGGGATGAGAAACAGGCAGAAATGCAAGCTGCCGGAGCCACTGGCAATGAGTGGATGGTGCTGGGGTGGACAGAGCCCCATCTCTCACCATTCATCAGCTCTGGTCTGATTTGCTGGGAACAAACCTCCTCTTTCCTAAGTGCCTGCAGTCCTCACTGCCACTTGCCCACTGGTGTGTGAAGACAGATCACTTTTACAGGCAGTGGTTGTCTTCCTCTCCATCTGTTTGCACACCGAGAAACAGAAGGAGAGCCTGATTGCAGGCTAATCTGACTTTATAACACTCCATCATTTGAGATAACCCACTGAAGTGTCCTTTCCTCTAGAACTGGCATGCATGGGTAAAGCATGGAATTCTGTCGATTTTAGCCTGCTTCACAGCATTGCTATGTAAGCTCAGACACAAAGGGATAGTAGGAGAGAGAAAACATTGAATATTTTCACGGTTTAGTTCACTATTTTACTTTAACTGGAATTGAAACACTTTTTCCTTAGAGCTGTTTGCTCTTTGCAAAAAGCATCAAAATGGCTGATGGAAACAATTGTTAGGGATTTTCTATTGGGAAAATAGAGGCTCTGCAAATCAATATATCTCCAGGGAAAAATCAATTTTTATGGAATTTTCCCATCATGATAATATAAATTAAATACTTTATGTTTACATTAATTTCTGCATCCAGTTAGACCAACATTGTGCCTGATAGCACTTGCAGCCAGAAAATACTCTTCCTTATTCTCCCCAATGAGCCAAGCTTTTTGTTTGATCTGCATCTCCCTCATGCACCAGTTTTGCGTTGAGGATGATTTGCTCTGATGAATCCCCAGAGTTTCTACTGAACTCAGAAATGGAATGGAAGAGAAACGAAACCAAGAACCACATTACAAATAGGCATTAAAGAAGCCCAGGCATAGTGATAGCAAAGTCAAGCTGAGCTAGATGTGCTGATATTGCCAGTTCCCTTTGATTTTAAGTAATTTAATTCTGACAAAGCTCTTTAATTCTTGATTGTTTATTCTGAATCAGGTTTGGATTTAGACATACTTATATTTTGTTTAGATATATTTGACTGCTAGCAGAGAAATCAACAAAAGACTGAGATGGAGAATAAGTTCTGTAAATGATACGGCAAGTGCAGGGAACACAGCATGGCAAAGCCCTGATCAAGCACAGAAGGATGAAGAATTAAAGAGAAAGCATGAAAGGACAAAGCTTTCTTGATTTCAGTAGAAGTTTGATTGTGATTGTCTTTCAAACTGTGTTGTGCACCACTGTCACCTCGTGCTGCCGTGGAAGAGGGAAGGCTTCTCACACTGATATTTGTGACACAAGCACAGTGGGATTTCCTGGCAGACTAGAGACACCTACTGAAATCCTCTTTCATCTGATCCTTAGGTGGCCCTTCCTAAGGGTTCACCATGGACCAGAAAGGGGACTTTGGGTGAAAAGTCATTGTCCCTTTCAGGGGCCGTGCAGACATCCCTTTCTGGCGGAAGAGCTGTGACAAGCCATGTCTGGGAAGGTGCCATCCTCATGGTATATCATGACCGTCTGGGTACCTCCATGGGTCTGCACCATCTAAGTGAGCTAGAGGCTGCCAGGGTGACGTACAGAGGCTTTCTGTGATTCTCAGGCAAGGAGAGTGCTGCTACCTTGGGAATACCTGGGGGTATGGAGGGTGGTGTCCTTCTTTTCCTGTGTTATAAAATAGTCTCTCTGTCATATATCATCTCTCAGCTGTAATTAGGAATAATTCCTAATCCATGCTCTGTACTAAATATATTTCTCTAATATATTGCTTGTCTAAACTCTAGTTTTATGATATGTTTTTCCTCTGTTTTAGTTAGAAAATGTGATGTTCAACAAAGTGGAGAACAAGGTCTTAACAAATGAAAACTTGCAAAGGCTGCTTTATGACAGAGAAATGATGAAATAATAATGCAAATTCTTTCTTTTTCGACAGGACAGATTTACCAGTATACCCCAGACACATCACTCCTCAACAGCCACACAAAACAGCTGTAAACCTGGATTAACCAGGCTGTTAAATCGAGTTTACAGCTGCTTTGCATCACCAGAATGGCCCAAAGCAGGCAGCACATACCAGTGAATATGGGCCTAATTGTACACTAATGAACAATGAAATAGTTTAGGATGCAGTATTCACTTTGGCAGAATGAAAAAGAAATCTTTATATAGAGCAGATATTTTAGAATTTATCCTGGCTTTGCTCAAGGGGAAAAATTCATCCTCTTTTATTCTGAATGGATTATAATTAAGAAAAGCATCAGAGACAAATTATTCAAGGTTAGAAATTTAAAAGAGCTTTAAGAATACATCCACTCTTTCCAGGTATATATTAACGTCTGCTCAGGCTGGAGTTACAACAAGTGGAACTCATAGTTTAATTATAAAATAACGGTCAAAAGAACCTGCTTAGGTAAGCATGTGTTTCCATTAGGGAAGAGAAATTATTACAGAAAACAAGATTAAAAGTTAATGTTGCAAATCTCATTGTCTGTATAACTTCATTAATACTGGATAACTACTGTATAATTAGCACAGTGTTCATTGTAGAAATCTATTAAAACAGTTGAAATGAAGTCCACCTGCTTAGTCTGTAGGTACCTGAAAAAAACCCAAAGATCAGAATATTTTTCCATGCTTTAAGACATTTCCTCTGTAAATAAAGTTTACAGCCTTAAGTCATTGATCTTGCTGGGAACCCAACAGTCTTCAATACAATTTGACAAACACAGAAGGCATAAAATCTCTAGATGACTGGTTCTCATTTGTATATGCAATGAATCCTGCTTAAGTTGCAGGGAAAAGCTGGAGCAGGACAACTCAGGAGCAGAGTAGCACATTTTCCTCTTCACCCTCCCAAGCCTTCACCAACAGTAGTGTGAGACATGATCTGGAGACTTGGGCGCTCTGTAGTGAAGACTTCTGCATCACACATCCCTCCAGGTCACCCCTGAAGCCAAGAAGGACCTGGCCTTTCACCTCGACTTACCTTGAGGGCTCTGCCTTCCAAAATTGACTGCCAAACCACAGTTTTCATTTAAGCAGAACTGAGCCAATTTCTGCCAGGCTGGGCGCAGTCTGACTGTGGGTACACTCATGCAGCCAGGGACAGGCTGAGGGGAGCACAGCTTTGCTTATGGAGCCTCAGCCCCTGTCCATTCAGACACCCAAGGCTGTGCCTGATGTGCACGAGCCCTCGTCCCTCCTCTCAGCTGGATGGAGGTTAGCTTAGGCCAGGAGCTGTGCTCACCACAAATACATGGCTTCCCCTTCACAGCTGAGCAGCGTCCAGCTGGCCCAGAGCACGAGCACAGAGATGATGTTCGCCTGCGAAACACTGTGTGAAATACCAGTAAAATATTGCATTCATCTTGAAAATGCATTATCACAAGAGAGATAAACAATATACCAGTTTAAAGAGAAAGCCAGGAAAAGCTGGTCTTCAGGCTATAAGATATTTAACCTTTTTCATTCCTGAGTGCTGAGCATCCCACACACTTTCAGTGATAATAATAGCAGTAGCAATAATAAAAGGAAATCAAAATCTGAAACAAAAAGCAGAGCTGAATTCAAAATACTAAGGAGATATTCTGAAAATGATGCACCTAAATGGCACAATTTTAAAAAATCACACTTAACTGTTGGGAATAGAAAAAAGGAGGAAAACATGGGAAAAAAAAGGAAAAATCTATTCAGAATAGTCTTTTGTTGCTGAAACTGCAAAAGCAAATGATGAATCAGATTGTGGCATGTCATTAAAAGGAAATGTCTCTTCCCTATGAAAATGGCTTTTATCCAACCCAAAAATACAATTTTCATGTTGTATTTAATGGGGATCTCTCTTCTTAGGAAAAAAACCACATGCACAAAAAATACATTTCCAGGGCCAATATAAAACCTTTTGATAAAAGTAACTGCTTCAAACAAGCAAAAAGCTTGTGGACACATTCATAAGAGACAATATTACAACAATCATAGGAGGTGGTTGTTTAAAAGATGCACACTACTACTGCTTCCCTTTTTTACACAGCCCAAGACATACTTTATTATAATAAATCCAGTCAAGTCCAAATGGAAAGATACTGCTAACAAATATGTGCAGTTCTCTGACTATAATCCCACAGGAAGCATATTGCTGCATGTTCCTACAGACCAGACTCTCAGCTAGCAGAAAATTTCGTCACCACCTTGATCTCAAACGGACAAGCCCGGATTACACCCAAGGAGGATCTGGACTCTTATTTGTTGTGACTATCTGTCTGGTTTAGTGCTTCATTATTATCTGCATGAATGAGCAGATTAACTGTGTATCTCTGTCTGGGAGGATAAATATACTTGTATCTGATATCTAGGAGGAAAGGTGGATGTTTTTTTGGATACCTGCTCCCAGAGACTAGATTGGTTTACGGAGGAGTCTTCTGGTTCTCATTTAGGGGACAGTTAACTTTTGGGTCAGATTGCAGGAGTTTTGGGAACAGTTTGCCTTCTGAAAGTAGGATCTTAACAGGACAGACAGGAGACAGAAAAAAAAAAAGAAGAACAAAAAGAAATAAGGTGTTAGTTCACTCCCATATTAGGGCTATGCATCTGCGGCTGCCGGGCAGGGGCAGCCACGATTTCAGCTGCCCACAGAAGGCCACGGCTCTCCTTTACTGCTCAGTGGGGCAAAAGGGTGGCAGAAGCCTGCTGTGCAGTGGATGCTCGGTGACTCCATCCCCAGCCACCAATGGCACTGAGGAAAGTCAAGCACATGTCACTCTGAGTTTATCCCTGCATATGCTTTCATGGAAACATGTGTCCTGGGGGACAGGAGATGCTCATGCCCTGCTATAACAGCAAGCACTTAGGCATTTATGTAAGTGCATTGGTACCAGATGAGGCTCTCACTCCGTTCTCCACTTAATCCATATTCTTAAAGAATATTCAGCATTGAAAAGGCACTGAAGTATTTCAGGGTCTGTGTCTCTGTTGGAGTCAAGATGGCTCAAGGTGAACCTTACGCTGATTTAACATAACTTGGAGAACATTACCTCTGAGTGTGCAGTACAGCAACCAACTATTGCTTCCCTTGGTTTAACTTCTTTAGAGAAGTTGTTTTTCATGAATCCACCGCATGTGAATGTAAATCCTTACACTCATCTCTGAAATGTCTGAAAATGGCGTTTTCTGGGAGCAGATCACTGGATAACTCATCTGATCTGGTGCCATATTTCATGTTATAACTAACACAAAAAAGAAGGCTGGTGTCCCACCTGTCTGTACATCCAGAGCTAGGGGGATGCAAAGAAACCGGGTGAGACTCCTCTAAGAGAAATGTTAGTGATCAGCCAAACAGGGACTAATTACAGGCAAACCAGAAAGCCCGCATTTGACCCCAGGAATACACCAGACCTAGTGGCAAAAGAAAGTCCTATCAGACTCCTAAGAACATATCCTTTCTCAAGAAGAAACAAAGAAAAAAAGTCAATACCACAGATTTAATTCAAAGCACTGATAGAAAATCTACTGTGAGCGGAGACAAATAGATATTTAGCACGAAAGCCAAAGGTCGGACAAGGCAGACTACTGATCTTCCCCCTTCTAAACTAGCTTGGTTACTACATTCCTTTAAACATGAAGCTGCAAACTACGCAACGTGGTTTTGCCAAGATGCCAGTTTGAAAAAGATCTGTTAGATACAGTTGAATATGTTGGGGTTTTCACACCAGTGCTATGTCTGATTTTCAACTGAATATAACCTCTTGAAATGGGTTGTAAAGCGGAAAAATTATGACAAACATGCTATTTTCTCATATAAAAGTAAAAAAAAACCCCATTTCTTTCACTATTTTGCTATAATAACTCTCGGTTAAAGATCACCTTTTGTTAAAACATTACATGTGAAGAAACTTGGGAAGAGTTTTGGGATTTTTTGTTTCTTCATTTTAAGTTTGGATAAATTACTTTCTTTAAAAACATCAAGATTGTCTGAACAAGATAGTTCAGCTTCTATGGAAAAACACAGTTTTCAATCTAATCTAGTTTCCAATAAGAGCAAACAAGCAGGTTAACTGGACTGAAGAGATTTCTCTTATAAATGAAACACTGTATGGGGTTCAGGTACAATAATCCTCAAAAATCCCTGCATTGTGAACTTTTATCCATGTCCCGAAAGTCAGGTACACTCAGGAAGGAAAGTCTTCCTGAACTGCTATGTCAATATGCTAAACACTGCATAATGAGATCTAAAAGATTTGGGTTGCGTTTTGTTGCAGAGGTAACATTACCATTCTTAATTCATAAGAAAAAAACAAGAAATGATTACTTTTTAAAATATATATTTATTGCTATTTAAAGCATGATTTGTGAATAGACAGAATGATGGATCATTTCCCATTATAGATAGAATCCATGGAGTCTGGTGTATCATATTTATCAACAAAGACTTGACAGCATTACTGTTACATCCAAGTGAGTTCTGAAAAAGCAATAAATCCATGTTTTCTGTACATTCTCTATAAATATACATCTGTGTTTGGACAGGCATATATATACATGTGTGTGTCTACAGACATCTCTACATTGAAAAAAGAAACGTACCAAAATAGTGAGAAATATTTCTGAAAAAGAAATAACTGGTACATATGTTTCCCACTTAGACAACCTGGAGAGCATTGGAGAAATTTGGTTTCTTGTAAGGTTTCTGCTTTGATCTGTCTTCAGAGCACAGGATGGACACCTGTCTCCTCTTACTCTACCAGGTGCTGGCAGAGATTGCACATCTCCTATCACTAGGTCCCTAATGCTGAGGAATCTCAGCGGGGTGATGGCAATCCCCTCTCTAGTTATCATGTCTTGGGCACATCTGTGGAGACAGAGAGCGGTGCTGAAAGCCACAAAAATAGGCCATGCTACATAAAACAGCTTTTTAGGAGTATATGCTTCAAAACTTTAGCTTGAATAGCAAAGCTCTCTGTCTCAGGCCCTTTTAGGGCTAGAAGTGAATCCTGAGTGTCTTTGGTATTATCCCCTTCTATCACAGGAAATATCCACTTCCTTTTCTTTAGATCTACAGATTATGCAACTCTTACATAAACAGAATCTGACAGTTTTTCAGGACTCTTGCTTGGTCTTCTGACACTAGGACTACTATATCTTTAGGGAGAAATACAGGCATTTGCTCAGGAAAGGAAATAAATATGTGGAAGGTTAGACTGCAACAAAGAGGGAAAAAGATGTCAGTTTGAAACTGCTCAAAAGTTTGGGTGTCGAATGAAGTTTCTGGAGAAGACAGTAGCAGGCAGATAAACTTCTTAAAACCCCTTTATGACATTTCTAACCTTAAAGATCTCACCTGCTTGACTTCCTAGTGACAGATGAAATCACGTAACAGATACATTAGAAATGTATGTAGAAATG
Organism: Falcunculus frontatus; assembly: GCA_013398115.1. Lineage (NCBI taxonomy): Eukaryota > Metazoa > Chordata > Aves > Passeriformes > Falcunculus > Falcunculus frontatus. The sequence continues at coordinate 166,876 of VZRV01010666.1, read as the reverse complement.
TGTATCAATCAAAAAACAGTGGAAATTTTCTACCCTTTTGTCTTTCTCTGTTACAGCAAGAGACAACAGAGAAATGAGCCAATCGATCATAGCTTGTACACTCAGACTCCTAAGGCTTGCAGGATGCTCTGTAATTTGTGATTTGACCTCTTGGTACCTTCCCCTTGCTGAGGTTCTCACAGAAAAAAATTATGTGCCAATGAAGAGTGACACAAGATTCGTCTTGTTTGACTGGCTAGGTCACAACAACAGTTTGGGTTAGTCTATAGCCATATGTGATGTCTGGGAAAGATATAGTGAGGCTCTGTGGAATTACTTCCTACAAGCATCACCAGGAAAGCCGCAAAATATGCCTAGGTCTATCAGAGGGTGATACCAGGTGATCCATAATACAGCATCAAGCGCAGCAACATAAATACCTTGGATTAAAGAAAGCAAAAGCCAATTTGAATAACAGTGGGGAGCACCCTGCACCACAATTATGTCCCCTGCACTGCTCCAGTACATGCAACACGTATGGGGCCATAAGACTAATGCCATCATTTCCGAGCTGCTGCCACTTGGCTGTCATAAAAGGAATGGTCAAATTCAGCAACCAGGACAGACTGACCTCGGGTCTGGCTAGTCCTTAGTTCCTCAGTGGGTGTGCTGAGCTCCCTGGCTGGTGCTGGTTCGGCCTGCAAAGTGCTGCAATGTCCTCTGGGAGATGAACCTAGGCACTCATTGCTGGCTCAGGATCAAGAGCTGGGAGTACATGTTTGTGCACCTGTTTACTCAGCATTTTCTGCACCTGCATCTCCTACTAGCTCATTATTGTTGCTTAATCAACCACTTGTTATCCCTGGACAGTATGGGCCAGCAATCCCTTGGGTACCAGCCTCTTGCCAGGGCAACGTATAGGCATTCTATAGATCTGGAAGTTCACTGATAACAATAACCTTCATGCTAGAGATATTTGCTTACTCACTAGGAAGGAAGCAGTGGGAATCACAGAGGGATAACATGCTCTTCCTATTTGGCCACCTTTGCTCTTCCTACCAGGTCATATATTTATTTACTGGATACGACTGTATAGAATGAATCCTGCCACATCCAGCAGTGATGCACTGCCCTCACACACACACAACCCCACCTCACACACTGCTCTGCTATTTACTGCTGATTTATGGTCCGCTGGCAATCCCCATGGAATGGGATTGAAAACGTTGCACCAAGTGAATCAATTATAGAGCACGAGATTTATAGGCCACCTACTGTATTTAAAAATAATTGAACTGTGAAATGATTAAGTTAACTGAGAATTTCTGTAACTTTGAGGGTTAGTTAATTACAAATGGCAATTACAGAAGAATAAAAGTATATTAAGCAGCATTGGCAAGAATAAAAAATTTCTGGTACTTCAGAGGTCTGTTTTTAACTTCAGTATGTCTGAGCTCTCATCAAACCAACGACTCCAAACAAGGAGGAATCTTCAAAAAAGAAGAGTTAAAATAGTATCAAATGTACTAGAAAAATATATTAATTTCTGAGAAAGCAATACTGAAAATCAGGCTAATAATGAAATAAAACTAAATAAATACTGTAGAAGTAGGCAAAAGTGGGAAATTGCAAACACTAAAGAAAATTGAAAATACTAAAGAAAATATTTGTGCTAAAATAGTTGTATGACAAATATGGAGACATACATGGAGAAAGAGATTCAGTGCATCATTTTTAGAAAGGCATTTTAATAATACAGAATGGGACAAAAGATCATTTATACAGTGTCCTTTATTGAAATTCGTGATTCTGGTCACCATAAGAAGAAAAATTACAGTAGCATTTTAAGCAGGAAAAAATAATTAGAAAAGCTCAGATTATCTTTAACTGTAACAAAGGACTGAGCCATGAAGTCACAAATATACTCTGCTAAAAAAGTGAATACACAGACAATATTGCCACTGACCTAAGTATTTTCTTCTTTGTATTTCACCAAATAAAATGGGTGACATTTCTGACTCTCAGACATATTCACTATGCAGTGAAAGCCATGGAAGAAGTCTCCTAAATGTCACCTCAAAAAAACTAGGTAATTACACTTCTTTGAGAAGACAAAACCTTGGTCATTGCTGAGACACTCTAGCATTTCAGGGGCACAGAGAAAGGAATATACAGAAAAATCTTATCAGGACATCCTTTGGACAAAGCATTTGTATTCAGTTATGCCAACAATAGGATTCCCATCTGCTTCAGGAGGAAGAGGAGATTAATCAAATTAACTTTCACCAAGACAGAGTAAATCCCCAGTTCCCGCTCCTTTCACTGTGGAGCGGCAGACTGCAACCGGGTCCATGTGGTTCATGAGCCACTTGCCCCAGCATCCAATGTTGGTGGTGAGATCTCAGGGACAGTGCAAGGTCACAGCTGTCCTTCTGACCCTGCTCTTGCACCTTCTTCGCCCCAAAGTCCATTCATCACTTGGCTCAGTGCAGATGGCCCTCCATCTCCTGATGAATCTCCTCATCTTATCCTGGTATGAAATATTTTTAACATCATCTCTACCCGGAGTGCCCACTTGACAATATCACAAAAGTCTTGTTTACCAGCTTGAGAACAGAGCTAGCCAAAACCTAGTATTTATTGGAAACAGTAATATTTTGCAAAAAAAGACCCAAACTGAAGTGAACAGAAATAATCAGTGTAGTAAATAAACAGTTACAGAAATAATCCTGGTGTAGTATAGATAACCATTTCAAATGACCTGATGTTTTATTCTGCACTTCCAAAAACTTTTCTGGTTTCTTTTTTTCATGTTTACATTGATTTTATAGGATTTTGCAGCATCAGTAGTGGGTGCATACTGCATGTCATATGACAACCTCTTACATTTATTTTATAGTCAAATTATCAAAAGGCTTTATTAATAATGATTTACCATCTTCTTTTCAGGCTCAAAATATCTTCTACCTGAGTTGTATTGACAGCTTGTGTGACAATCAAAGTTTTTTCCCTAATAAAAACCTTTTCAAGGATTGTTTCCTAATAGCCTGTAAAAATTTCATTTATCCTGTTAAATAATTATTCACGGAACTAACATCATGAAGTCAATATGACATGATCAAGGGAGAAATGATCACATCTGGGCCACATCTCCCTAGTGATTTGCAAAAGCCTGATATGTGGAGCTCCTCTGATTACCAGTTTCAGCAGGAGCTGAAGGACTTCAGCGGCATTAGAGGCACTCAGCATCTCCCAGGATCAGCCCTCCCAGCTCCAGAAGGAGTCAGGTATCTCTTGATGTACCTGAAAGAGGTTCTTTAATACTTCCTTATGACAAAATCCTAAACATGTAGTAGATTGTGAAAAAATCTGTCATAAGCAGTAAGCCCTGTAGAATAGTGTAAAATGGGGAAAAAAACCCCACACCTAACATGAGAACACCCAGGAAACTGGATTGCTACCCTAACTTCAGAAACCTACTGTGCAGACTGTGAATTGTCTGTACAGATCCTTGGCATGGTATTATCAAAAAGAAAAACCAGGAGAAAGTTCCTCATAATCATTTGCACAGTTTTTATGGTATCATTAGAATATACCTTTGGAGCAAAAATCACACTGTGAAAGTACATAGCATTATTATCTGATTTTTTTTATTATTATTTTCATCTGCTGTGCCTTTTTTACCATGTGTTACATCTGTTGGCTTTCCCCACTGTTGCATAACAATGGCAATGGCTGATTTGCACAGTACAACCAACAGCCCGTGCAAGATTTCGTAGAAGCAGTTCTTGGTGTGCATTGAAGGACGAATGGAGGCACCACAGATGTTTGATTGTGATTTGTCTTCATTTTACCTCTTGAAGAAATTCAAATACCCTTTCTTTCTAGCATGATAATTTGTTTAGTGTAATGTGCATTTGGTAATGATAACAAGGGAGACATGTTTAACCTAAGGTACTGCATACTGCACTCCAAAGAATTGACTCTTTAAAGTGAGCTTGTATAAACTGAGAATTTAAACTCTCAGTCCCTGTGAACAGCTCCTCTGATATTGTGTTTGTATTAGAGGAAAAATTTTAGGACATCCCTAGGAAACTAATCCCCAGGAGGGCTGAAATTCAGAGGAGGCTAATATGTCTGCACCTTTGATCCACTCTCCACACAGCAAAGCCAGACGGGATTATGTCAAAGCCTTTAACAAAAATACTTGGGAATTTTAAACCCAGAAGTATTTGCAAGCTTTAGAATCCAGGATCCTTTTCATTAGGTCTTCTTTTGTAATATTTCTGACTTATACATATACAAGTCAGTTTGCAGGGATGGCAGGAGTAAATGTCACTAAAAGTCTCCCTGAACTCTTCACGCTCTCCTACGTAGCAGACAATGCTGAAGTATGACAAAGGAAGGGTTAAGGAAAGGAAGCACATTTACACTTCCTTACCTTTGTCTGTCTCCCTAAAATTACTAAATTTACTGCAAATTTAAAACTTTAACCAGTGATTTGCTCATATACTGCTTACAATCATTTTTCAAGGCAAGAGAACTTATGTATTAAAAAAAGCCTTGAAAAATCTGTCTGAATTAAGTTCTTTTGCAAAAATTTGATTCACTCACATAGCTCTACAGTACAAATCATAATTTGCTGTTTATTGACAACCAGCTCAGTGTCTTCACAATAGTATCAAAGTCATACTTACTGAAGAGCAGGTTAGTGCAGCAGAGAAACTCACCTCTGGTAAGAGTAGAAACACTGCTAATTTCCAGAACTATGTTTTGACAAGCAGCAATACAGGAATCTTTGAAAGAAACCTTGTCTTTCCAGTGAGAGAGACCACTATGTCATTTAATTGCATTTGAAGAGCTTTTAAATGACAGGTTTTGTTCTGAGTAGGTGGTGACAGTAATGCAGAATTTCACAAGATGACTGTGATAAATGCAGCAGGAAAAGCAAAGACTGCTCAACAGACAAGGAACCTCAGCACCTATTATTACTGTTCTTCCAAGAAGTAGGATTTCCTTAAACCAATTTCATATTTCAAGGGGTTTTAGTCAGCATTCAAAAAAATTGTATTTAGAATTTAACAGATCAAAATCTACAGACATAGCCCTGGAGATTCTGGTTAATGTAATGGAAATTGGCTGTGAATGTCTAAAGAAATATGTTTGAAGATCTCACTGTCACATAGAAATGAAAAGTCAAGCCTACTTAGCACTTCAGCTTCGTGTCATAATTATTTTTTCTTGTCCAGCTTTAAGTTCTTACAATCTGTCTTTTCTGGAGGGATCAGAAGATTTTTTTAAACAGTCATCCCTCAAGATGGATATTTCAGGTTCTCAGGAAAGCCCTCCATAGCTCTCAGAAACCATGTCATTCAGGTAGCCGAGGGAGCTGACCTGATGTCCATTTCGTGTTTTACTAGAGACGTTCTGCTGCAAGATCAGTCTCATTTGGAGCCAGCCCTAAGTGATTTTGCTTCTCTGTGCAGGTCAATGGATAACTAAATGCCTGTGAAATAGTACCATGGCAGCAAGGTAATACTCCTATATTTCCTTTAATGACAGGTTTTTTTTCACTGCCACTCTACCCTATTAATCCCACTCTGAGAGCTAAAAAACGAGGTTCCATATATCCAGGTAATGGGTTGCACGTTTTCAAGGTCTCCTCTGTATCCAAGTCTTCCTAACTCTTGAAGAACCATTGCCAAAGTTCCTGAATTCTTTCTCGACTTGCACAATACTACAAAGCACTTTATACCTCAATGAATTCCTGATAAGGGTTGCTCTCCACCCTCCATATGCCAGCCCCGAGGTCTGCTGAGTAACAACATACAAAGTCAGCTTGCTCTACATTTGCAAGCTGTAACAGGGTAAAAAACACACGCACATTAGATCTTACTCTTGTCGGAATACAAAGGAAATATAATTTTTTCTACTGAGATTACAGCAGGCACACCCATGTTTCTTCTCAGAAGGAAAAAAGCCTGTTCTCACCGCATAGCTCAGGGCCTGTGCTGTGTCTCACTGCCCATCCAACTCAGGACTGAGCCCAGACTTTGACCCAGCATGGGCCAGGCTGGATGACCTAGAGTTGTTCTGCTTAAACTCATTTGCAGTCTCTGTTGGGGGACCTAATTTTTAATGGCACTGAAGCCCAGCAGCACCCTGCTTTGGAGATTCCCACCATTCCTGGAGAGCTTGAAGGAGTCATGGGGCAATGCTGCTAGCAAGCCCTCCCCTTCCATCCACATCTGATCCTTCACTCCATAAATGCCTGCAAAGTAATCTCAGAGTGTGGTGGAAAAAGGGTTTGCAGCAGTCTGGACACAGATGTGGCATCCAGTGTGATGTGGGATTTGTCAGAGGCATCTTGCTCTTAAATGGAACAACAGCACCCTTTCCTTCTGTGGGGGACAGCTGCGTGCTCGCTCTTACAGTCTGTTCTGAAATTATTCAAGGTTTTTACTTCCCCCTCACCCTTTAATTTTATATGACTAGAGGATTTTTGGTAGCAAGTCTTTGACCCTTGTTTCTATGAGCATGTCATTCATGTTTACCTCAGAAAGCCCTGCCTAGACTTGTTTAAAAGAGTAAGAAACAAATCAGATAAAGTCTGTGTGACAGGGAAAAAGAGAGTAAATCACTTTCAGAGCATAAATCAGCCTCCTGCCGCTTGTCCTTGTAGAGGTTAAAGACAAAGTGACAAGCAAAGACGACAGAGATCAAGGAATAGAGTAGCTAGCTGTCTTGCAAGGAGTTTATAATCTTTTGGTAATTAATCACCAATAGAGGGGTCTGATTTGCAAACACCTACAAAAACTGGTATTCCTCACCCTTTTGCCCAAATGAAACAAAATACAGAAGAGTCTCAGATCTGTGAAAAAGGGTATGGATCTTGAAATATCCCAACATACCAGCTGGGATAATTCAGATGAAAGTTTTTACACAGATAGGTTTTTAGCTTTGAATAATAGGTGATGGGAAACTTGGAGCTCCTTTGCCCTCTCTTTTTGTTTGCTTGTGTTTAATTATTCCTATATTAAAAAATCTTATTATTCTACAAAAGATTACTTAGCATCCATTAATGTACTTTCCTGGCATAGAAATTTGCAGAAGGAAAGTAATTCATGGTAAATAAGAAAGCACTATTTTTAGGCACTCAGGTAAAGCAGGTTACACAGGCAGCTCCCAGCCAGGAATGAAACCTTGCCCTTGATCCTGGCCCATGGCACAGTCACTTTACACTGCTCCATCAACCTAAAACAGACTTCAAACTTAATTCATCCAACTTCTAAGAAGTACTGTGGGCTTTGCAGTGTTGCCATTTCAGGTTCCAAGGTGCAAGACCCTCAGCTAACGGCAGCGTGTGGGACCCTGGCAGGATTCTGCAGCACACACCAGCTGCTGCAAACACAGGACGTGCCAGTGCTCTCCAGCACAGCCCTGAGCAGACTGGTGAGCAGAAAACCACTTAACGTGCACTTTTTGGTCACCACTGAGGACTTGGTCCCATCCTTCTCATGCAGAGAGAGTTACAGGCCAGAACAGAATGCTCTGCTCAGGGTTGTTCCTTACAGCGCTGCACATCCTGTGTGTGGTAGCCATCGTCACACGTGATACACTCAGCCCTTTATAACAATTAACCCACCCAACTGACCCATTCCTTAACTTATTTATGCAAACGGTAATTTACTCTAAGATTCATCAGCTTTTTAGGATTTCTATGATTCCTTAGGTTTTAACTTTTATATTTTGCAAATCCTGTACTGCCTAGTGTGTAACTCTGAAGTTTCCTGTGGCCTGTTAGCTGCTGTTCTCTCATGCTCGTTAGACCTAACAAACCTCGCTAGGGTTGCTCTCCAAGGACACCTAGATTGTCCCAGGCGCCAGAATATGTAAACTAAGGTCTCTGAAGAGAAGGGCAAACTTGGTGTAGTTACCTCATTAACTGGGGCTGTAATTGGAGAATTGATCCTGATATGCAAATGAACCAAACTTATAAAAGTGTGAAGAACCCGTGACCCGGGGGCCATCTTGGCTGTAGCCTTTTGACTGCCCTGGCGTACCTTGAAGGCCCTTCAAATAAATACCTGCCTTTATTCCCTTATTCTTGTCTAGTGTCTCATTTTAGGTGGCCACCTCAAGCATCATCCAGATATGACCATTGCTGAAACCCACCAAAGCCACCACTCCTCCATGAAACGTTTGTGTCCCCTGCTGGAAGGACCAGCAAAGCTCCACCTGTGGGGACTGAAGGTTGCCGCTGCAGGGAAAGGACAGCAACAGAGAGACAGGAGGAGAGAAGAGGGAGGAATCTTGAGCTTCCTCCACAGTCATAAGACTGTACATGAGGCTTTTCCTGGCAATGTCCTAAGGGAGTTCAAGATGCAGGGCTTTGCCAGTCAAAATCAACTTCAGCTCATGCATGTGGGTGCTCAGCTTAGCTGGTCATCCAGAAAGGATATGACGCTCTTTTAAAACACGCAAACTGCCTTTTAAAGATCATACAATATCTGGTACGTTCTTTTTCTTAGCAGCTTTGGTTCTGTGTCAGCAGGACCAGTGTGTCTTTGCTAAATGCAACTCGGTGGACTCTGATTTTCTGTATCTCCTGCTTTTCCTGTGTGTACCAAAACCCAGTAGTTGCCTTGCCTACTGCTGCAGTGTAGACTCACATCCATTCATGCTACATTCTAGACAAAGAGAAGAAGGGAAGTGCTCTTTCCAAGCAGGAAGACTGTGTTATTACAGGATCCCAGGGACAAGTTTTTGTGTCAGCTAAGGACACCCCACTGCTTAATGAGCAAAACAGGGACTGTTGATAGTCCACTCAATAGAGTTAAAGGGTCAATTTGCACTAAGAGGATTAATGATGGACGTTATTCTATCTAATTAATTTCTGAGGAGGAGAAATGGCTGGGGAAATATAAGAGTCTTTAAGTTTCTCAGTTTGCAGCTAGAAATTGATTTTTAAAAAAGCAAAAATCTGAGAATGACCAAGAAACATATTAGCAAGAATCAAAACAATGGTTTTAAAAAACAGCCAATCAGAAGAAGACAGATTTGACACCATGAAGATAAATTATCTACTAAGCAAAATTAGGTTGAAGTATTATATTAAGAATATATTACAATATTCTTAATAATCTATAAATAATATAATATATAAAAGAATAATATATAAAAGATTATTAAGACAGCAAATCCAGCCTTGCAGGCAACAAAATGACTGCTTTAAAAAGAATTCAAAACTCAAGTAAAATTAAGGTATTATGAAAATAATGCAGAAAAAAATCCTAACATATGAGTGACAAATCTGGACAACTCTGTAAGGCAGAAGTCCTGGAATTTCATTTTGAGATTAACTAAAAAAGAGGGAAAAAACGTGAACCTGTGGTGCTTTATAGGTACCAAAATAATGTTTAACCCCTTTACAGAAGCAAAAAAATCTTTTTCACTGGTTTTCTCTCTTCAAAATTCACTTTCAGTGTATCCTGAAAGTCTCAATTTCTCCTCAAATAACAGTAGTGATGGTCATATGATAACTGAATTGAAGAAGTGAAATTTTATTGAGTTAGGAAATTCATATTTCAAAATGCTTTGTCTTTGTTTTTTGGTGGTTTGGGGTTTTTTTTTAATATCAGGGAAACTATAAGTTTTGATATACATTGTTCTTTCAAGACAGTTTAAAAACCCTAAGTGTTGCACTTGTCACAGCTAAGTCATCCCCCACTCTCTAAACAAGGAAGATCAGGCTTGACATTTCTGTCATTTCTAAAGTAACAGGTAGAACACAAACATGCTTTAAGTAAATGTTTTCTTCCATGCAACATAAATGAGTGAAAAAAGGCACTGTCACCTTTCCCCCAAAGATTGCACAAAACACCTAACAAATAAAGTCATCACATATTACTCTGCACAGTCCTTCAGGGAGCTGAGCTTCACCTCTGAAGCTCAAAAGCGAACTACTGTCGACATGTGGGGGTTAGCCTGGACTGTCAGCCAGTGCCCACACCAAGTGCCCAGGGACCCTGCTGATGTTGTGCTTCAGACCTCAGGATATGAGTGGTGTTGGCTCTGCCTGGCACCCCAGGCAAGCAGGAGAGGGCCCTGGTTTCTGAAACCTCAGTGAAATCCTGTCTTTCTACCTGATCATCTGTATGGTGCTCACTGGCACATCCTCTGAGGCCTCAGTCATTTACTTGCCCCTGAGTCTTAGAGTAATTTAGCTCTTACACTGAGCTTCTGAGTAATTAAATAACACTTTCCTTTCTTTTCTAATTCCCCCGTGTGTCTTAAAACTTCAGTGCATCTTCCATAACACATTAAGATAGAGATCCCTGGCTTCCCTACTCTGCGTCACACAGAAACACACATGCTCACTTGGGAGATAAATACAGATGGGCTGTATTTATCATTGCCTGCATTCTGCCCCAGACTTTTTCTTCCTCCTCCTTCTTCTCCTCCTCCTCCTCCTTTTCCTCCTCCTCCTTCCACATCCATGCTCCAGGGGTCTCCAGGGGTTGCATGCTGATCATTTCACATCATTGTGAGAAATGCCTTCACATTTATGATATTCTGCCTCCATCTAATAGGCACATCATTCCCCAGGGTAATCTTGGTGTCAGCTAGAGACACACAAGCCTGTTTGTGTGTTGCGGACAAATTGGTCTTGGACACCTATCTACTTACCAGCACATCTAGCAACGAGGCACTACTCTGGCGATATATTGCTAAATTTGCTGGGTTTTGCCCTGTCACTGTGAAACTGATTTTTTTTTTTTTTTTTTTTTTTTAAATTCTAAAATCCCAAATGTCTGAAGTGTTCAAAGCAGCTGAGTCTACACAATAGTCTGGATTGGATTTTCCACTTTTATCTCCATCCTTTCCCCAGGCTCAAGCATTAGGACTTAAGCAGTGACAGGATATAAATCCAGATGACTTACGCTTTTGGGTTTTTGGGGGTCTTTTTTTCCCCAGTAATGGGGAAATAGATAAAATAAAATCTATCTGGAAATAGATAAATTAAAATTAATTTTAGTTTCCTGAAAGACATGATGAGAGTGGAAACAGCAGGTTAAAGAAAATGAAAAGCAGAGCATGCATCTTCCGATCAAAGGACTTTTCTTTGTAATATGTGGGGAAAAATAAGTAATGTGTATCAGGAATCTGAGCAAGTAGATTATAGAATATCATTTTTATAACTCGCAAACATGAAGTAAACGGGGTTTTCCAAGTGAAAAGATAAAGCAGAATCACAGTAGAGATTACTGAAGGGACTCATTGCTGTTAATTTTTTTTCACAAGAGCAGTTTGGAATATGTGAGTGAGCATGACGATGGAGAATTTTCTCTTTCTGTCCTTTTCTTGTGTGCACAGCAACATGAGGTACCTTTGCAAACTAACCATCGCAAACAAAGACTTTAAAATCTCTGAGGACTCAGAAATATGGAATATATTGATAGGACCTGCAGTGCTTATGATGGACCCCTGACACTCATTCCCTGCTCTGGTTATTTACGCAGTCTGCATATTCCTTATCATAAGGATTGCTAAAGGTTTCCTTGAGGAGGACCATTTAGTGCCTGAGCCATGTCAGTGAATGCAAAGCAGAAACATTCCCTTCACCAGTTCCCGCACCACAAAACAATTTGGAAATCTACAAGTGAGAGGAGTAAGATTGTGCTTGTTCCCAAAAACAAATGCACAAAGAAAACCCATACAGGGGCACATGCAGAAAGCCCTGCCTCACCCAAAATGTGAGAAGGAGTAGCTTAAGCACTACCTTGCCCTTATGTTAGTGTGTGCTTTAGAAATGCAGCTGAGTCCTGAAGAATAGAAAACCCATGGAGAAAAATACCATATAACCATCAGATAATGACTGCCATGTAACTCATATGTGTGAGGACATAGAAAAAACACAATTTTGTCACCAAGCCTGGGATGCTGCTACCTAACACTCGTGTTTTCACAGAACTTCTTCAACTAGGAAAAACATGGTACCTGACAAATTATGTTTCCCTTCCCTAGAATAGATATATGCAGAAGGTGTCAAACATTCTGTATAAAATCATACTGAATAAGAAGTTTCAGCAGCCTTACTAGGAAAAATGAGACTTTTCCAAAATACACTAGGGGGAGAAAACCCCTCTTTAAACTAGTTTATGTTAAGAAATTATAATTTTTCTACAGAAAATACAGAAATGTCATGACAGCATGTCTTTCTTTCCATCATTTTTCATTCTTCTTTTATTATATGGAGAAGTGTTATGTTTGGGTTTGGAGCTGTGTTTCTGTTCTAATTTGTTTGTTACTCCAATACTAATATAATGGTTCTGTATAATGAGCTTTTCTCAGTAGTAAGTAATCTAATACATTGCTAAAGCATTTTCTTAACACTGAGCACATATCAATATTTCCATTTGTTGTTCGTGCCAAAAACATGACTTTGTGGTAAATGTGAATGTAGCTGCAAAAATATATTTATTTAAATGTTACCTGGATGTGTCAGAGCTGATAACATAATTGGATAATGCTTTACTAATTGATAAGATAACGCTGTACTAATTATCAAGCCACAGCTTAGAAAAATAAAGATTCATCATCTGGCAATACATTGAGACATTACTCTTGTCCTTTGGCATAGAAATCAAAAATGATAACTGTTAGTATGGGCATGTACTGGCATTTTTAGGAAGCTTATCTTACATCAAATTGAATGAGGTAAAAAAGAAAAACACATGGCTAAACTTCGAAGTTTAAAATGGTCTGAGTCAGTCAAGCATCTAAAATTAGATAAAATTTCATCACTATTTCATCAGTTCTGTAGTTTCAGCTCTTGACTCCTGACCCCCATGTCTGAATGAATTGTCTCAGTTGGTTGTGGAAGTTGGTATTTCACACACCAGAGGCTGCATTTCCCTGACTGAGATCAGTTTAACGTCAAGAAGTTTGTGACATCATCTGTGTAGTGGTTTAGTTCGCATTTCTTATTTTCTGTGAGATAAGAAGTTGGAAGAAAGGCAAAGCAGGCTCAAACGTAAAGAATATGAAAGAAAGTTTATTACTAACAGAGTTAAGAATAAAATGAAATAAGAGAGTAAGATAAAAACCCCTTTTTCCTCCAACACACCCCCCCCCCTACTTCCTCCAGCACAAATAATGACAAAACATGGGATTTTGGTCAGCATTCACAATTCTTAAAAGTCTCTCTCTGTTAATTTGAGGAAATAGAGGTCTCTTTTACGTCTCGTGGTTTTTCCCAAACTGCACCAGCTAACAGCCTTTATTTCTCTCGCAGGCTGTGCACTGAATTCTCATCCCCCCCCCTTAT
>VZRV01010666.1:7995-153446 GCA_013398115.1 Falcunculus frontatus | reverse complement strand
CACGGTCATGTGGGGGGGTTCCTCAGCAGTAGCTTCAGACGGTCTCGGCTCTGCAGCAGCAGCTGCTGCCCACGGCTCCGAGGGGACTCTCCCGGAGCCGGGGCCCGTGCCTGCCGGGGCCGGGGCCCATGCCCGCCGGGGCCGGGGGAGGGGAGGCCCAGGGCCGCTCCAAAGAGCCCCGGCCAAATTCCCCCCCCCCAAACTCCCCGCCAGGAGGTTCAAGCAGAAGAAAAAAGGGACACTTCCTGTGTCTCCACTGGCTTAAATATGTAAGTTTTGAGAAGCGTGACTGGTCGAGAGATCCATCCATCAAATTTAGGGTCAACCCATGACAAATCTGTAAACACAAAATACACCGTAATGGGATACTCACATGATATTATTTTTATTTTACATGTGGCCCATCTAACATCACAAAGCTTTAGGTAACCTTTGGGAGGAGGGTGTAGGAGCAGGAAAAGCAAAGACAAAGCTAATGTTGTGGTCTGGGCCAACATTACAAAAGAAAGATACGCACACTTAGAGCTTGTTCTGGCCTCATCTTGATTCCAGCTGTAAATCCAGCTGGAATCTTTGCACTGACTTTAATATCTGATTAGTATTTAATTCCTTGATCAGACTCCATTTAAATCAATTTGTTTTTATATATATGTATATACACACATTAATATTTATGCTTTCATACATTTATGTGTGTGTGTATATACAGATATGCTGCAGAGGAATAGAAAGACATATGTATAAACGTGCTTTACAAAATAAAATTATATTATAAACTACAGGAAGATAATAAATAAGCCTGCCTTTTTCCTACTTGAATTCTATCAGAAAAGCACTCTACTTGTATTTCATTCTTTTTTTTCTTGTACATAAGTTCCGTGCCTACATGCTGCTTTCATTACAGATTGTCAGTGTGCTGGGAATTAAGGCCATGTTACACGCAGACAGATGTTATTTTATAGTGTGCCGTTCAATGTAATGGTACCAGATTTTAGCACTTAGTCTGCCTCCAATTAACCATTAACAGTTTGTGTAATTGGGGAGCAGGAAAATACCTACTCTGCATTGTAGAAATTATTTCAGGATATCTGCTTTCCAAACTTTGTTTGATGGGAGTCTTTCCCGTGAGCAGTAACCATTGTTTAAAACAAAATGTTTTAACTAGAAAAGGAGTAATTGAAAAGCATTTGAGTATTTCTGCTGGTCAAAGCTCCTCTTCTTACCTTTATTTCCAATCCATAATGAATCAGAAGTCTTGCCTAAAATCCTGTGCAAATGTGTCTGATAGAAGGAAACCAAGACAGAATATTCTAAAGGCACAGTTATCTCCTTATTTGCATTCATTTCTGGTTTCTTTGTGGGTTTTTAAAGGAAAATTTGTGTATGTAGACACCTGTCACTTTTATTCTATCATAAAACAACCACACATCTGGAAAGCCCTCACATTTAGCACATCCTTTGTCAGTGATGCTAAAGCAAGCATCTGCTATATGCCTCTTCAACAGCACACAAAATGTTATTGAGTATCAGGCAATGATATGTGGTTATTGTTCTCTTGGCACATTTTTTGGATCCCAATTTGTGATGGGACATACGAAGATGTATGGTGTTTTCTGAGAAGTTTTACCAGATCCATAAGTAAGTTTACAAGAAAAAGCTGTATGTGTGGGGCTTTAATGGCTCATCTAATACATCAGGGAAAAATCTAATTATGCCAAGCTTGATAGCCCAGTTTCTGGTGAAGAAAAGGCCAGACTCCCCAAAGACACCTTCAACAACAGGTCTTTATTTTAAGACCATAGTCAGAGTGCTGAATATCTTCCAGAGGAGTGCTTTTCCAATGGGTCTGAACTGGAAGCACATTCATTCCTCTTTGTTGCAATGCCCACACCGGGACCTGGGCAGTGATTACCTCTAGGACAGCTCAGTGCCCCAGGGTCAGCTTTACCCTGGCAGCAACCAGTTGCACCACAACTGGACTCTTAACTTTCACTACTGGCTTGTGAGCAACAACTTCACTGGAAATTGTCTCCTTCCACAGGTGGAATACTTGTGTGCGTGTGTATGCATACACATATGCTTGTAATCAACTCTGAACCCCTTGTGAAGAAAGGCATTTGCTGGGGAAGAAGTTTATTTTTCCTTTTAGGGTACTCCTACAGTTTCTAAATTCTGGAAAAATGTCAAAAGACAGTGCACAACAGGATCATCCTTCTTTATTAGACATTTTTTTGGTTTTTCCTAACTTGCTCATGTTTTTCCCTTTGTGGAGCATTTTTTTGGCACTGAAAAACAGATTCATCCAAGTATGAGCACAAACAAAGCCTGTCAAGGGTTGTACTCTCCAGCTATTAATAGTGAGTAACAATGGCATTTTGTGAAGAGTATGAGCCATGCTGGAGAGGCATCGCCCCACCAGGTATCTACCTACGCCCAACAGTGTGCTTCAGGATCTAGAATCTCCTCTGGGGAGTTAAGCCCCCAGAAGAACAGACTGAGGAAGGGCTGCTTCACCAGGGGGAATAACTTGAGACACAGAGCCATAGACAATATGAAGAATAGACAGAGTGATCAGTGCAGTCCCTGCCATGGGCAATAGCAAGGACAAAGCTTGGTGTATTTATGGAATGATCAGCTTTAAGGGAGCATTATATTTTTACATAATTTGTCCTGACTGATTCCCAGAATTAAATAATGTTTTGACTTGCTCCAGTTAACAAACCCCAAATATCTCTGGCAATGACGGACCATTGTCCCTACCTGTAGCTCACACACGTTCAGTTGCCACATTCAGTGTTCCTCTCTGAAGACTGAATATATCCACAGACACAGGAAGGCAGCATTTTGCACCCTCCTCTCCACAGGACCTCATGCCATTTGCATTGCTTGACTACTGATCCTAGGTTAGACTGGGTTAGACTGCTGTACGGCACAACTGAATGTATATCTGATGTTCTCTGGCACAGACACCAGAGTTTCCTTAATGATAGGGAATCCTTTGGAAAAAAAATCAAAAACATACTGGATAAAATGGGCAGAGGTAAGCTTTCCTCTTCCTACCTTGTTTTTCCTGCTTTGCCCTGCCTGGGTTGTAAGTCAAAAGAGCCAAAGTTTTATTGAGTCTTCTCACTCCCTTGCAGTTACATTTTGAGGACTTGGGTACAGAGCCCAGGTCAGAGCAGCCTTGTGATAGTTCTAACTCCTGTGAGGCAGCCTGTTCATTCCCCCTTCAACCACAGCTAAGAGACTGGGACAAAATGTGAACCTAGAGCTATAGAAAGAGCTGCACAAATCAAACAGACAAGGAACACAATTTATATTACCAACCAGACAGTTTATGTTACAGATTCACTTATCTCAGTTGCTTTTTTAAGACAGTACTCAAAGAAAACATCTTTGTTTCAATAATGTGCAGATCTATGATGTAATGTGTCAAATTTCAATATGCTCCAATAATAAATCTCTAATCTTTACCACTCAATTGTGGTCAAAAATCTCCTGAGTCAGCCTTCGAGACATTTCTAGTGGTAACTTGACATGAGAATATTGAGTACGTTGCATTGTGATAAATATCATATTGCATGTGCTGGGTTTTTTGACTATTTTGAGTGTCAGTCAAGTTTGTGGATAAGTGTACCAAATAGGCTTGCAAGAATATGCTTCAACTTTACTCATAGGTCTGGACATTTTTGACACACATTTCTCCAGTTTTTGATTTAGCTTCATAAAATATCATCATTTCTCTGGGGATTTACCATCCTTCTTTTGGAACAAGTATTCTTGTTTTCTTCGAGCTATTTTGTACAACAGCTCCTAAATCATGAGTTTCTCCAGTCCATTGCCAAATCAAGACAGCATGTCAAATTCCAGTCCCGAGTACACTGGTGTTAATTTGGGCATTAGACACAAAGGATATGCTCCTGATTTGTGCCTGTGAAAGGCAGAGAAGCCTCTGTAATTCTCTGAAGAGGAATTACAGGAAAGTACTGCTGCATCAGTGGGGAAAAACTGTTTTCATATTAAAGAACAATTTTTTTGCCCTATCAGAAGTTTTGTCTGCAGGACTTACCAGATAAAATGAACATTAAAAGCTTTTTAAACCAAAATAAAATGAACAGAGGAATAATGCAGGCATTGCTCTCCCTTTTGTCTTATGCTTAAAGCCCTGCTACATCACTGTATTCCTCTTCCTGACCATCAAGGTGGTCAGAAGGCAGCATGCACACACTGGCATGCCCTCCTCCCATACTCTCTCCGAGCATACTCTTTGGGAGCTGTAGCTACCAAAAGGACATGGGAAATGTGCACATCTTTGCATTCATTATGTCCAGACGACTTTGCCAAAACTCAGTATAACCATCTGATTTGCTAAATACTCTGAACTTCTGTCATATCTTGAAAGTAAACTGTAATGTTCCTTTGAAAATCTGTTTGTTCCACTCTTCAGGTTCCCAGCCAAGGCAAAGTAACCGTCTTTTCCTTCTTTCTCTCTCTTTTTCAGACTCTCATACAATTTGATTCGCACATTAGACTCATCTATTTTTGTGGATCATTTTTATTTATATCAGTCCCTTTCCATTTATTTTTTTCTGGAAATGGGCACTGCTGGTTGTCAATTAAGATCTGTTGATTTAACATCCCAGGTCCTAAAGGATTTATCAAATTATGGCAACTCAAACTTCCTTACCCACAATCTTTTTGGTGGTATATTATAAGTTGATAAGCATCAGCAGTTGACATTTTTTAAGCAGAGATGCAGATTAGCCACTGTCTGGCAATACTTTTCTATGCTTGAATTTGTTCAGAATACACATCCCTTCAATCTTCAGTTTTCCTATTGCAAAGCCATTTTTTGACACTGGAATCCCATCTTCCCTGGGCAATGGTAGAAGAGATTTAATAAATAAGGTAATTAGGTAATTGTGACAATCACATCATTCCCTCCAGCCTCATATTCCAAAGATCTTAGCCTTATGCAAGCAACGGAGTTCTCCATGGACTGACCCCGCAATAACAGTCACATTGCACCTTTAATTCCAGCTAGGTCACATCCAGTGATTCAGTTTCAGTTTATGTTAATACTCCAGGCCATGAAGTAGTGTGTCCGGGGAAGAGCCGCATGACTTGTTCATCTCCTCTAAATCCAAGAAAAGAGAACATTAAAACTCAGGTAGAAAAACAGGCAAGAACCTGAGAGTAATTCACATTGCCCAGGATTAAAACAGCCCAGAATGATTAACTATGTCCTTAGATAGAAAAAGCATAAGAAAAGAAATATTTTGAGAAAGCGCATCTTTTTTCCCACATCTTAAGATAATAACACCGTGAGTATAAGTTAATAATACAAATCAGCAATCCTTTTTAAATGTCCTAAAACCAGTAGCTGAAATTTGGTTTCTCCTAAGGTAATAAAATAGTATATAAAGTATGAAACACATGAGAAAGAGTAGAGTACAGGAGGCTGGGCACCGAGTTCTGTATAATTTATCAGCAGAGTGCTGGGACCTTTTTTCTTTCATTTGTTCCAAAGCTGGAACTTCACTCTCAACCAGCAACAGGACTCGAGACAACAGCTGAGTCAGGGTAGGTTTAGATTGGATATCAGGAAAAGGTTTTCCACCCACAGGGTGGCTGGGCACTGGGACAGGCTCCCCAGAGATGTGGTCACAGCACCAAAAAGCATTTGGACAACATTCTCAGGCACATGATAGGATCTTTGGGATGTCCTGGGCAGGGCCAGGAGTTAGACGATCATTGTGGGTCCGGTCCAATTCAGGGTATGCTATGCTATGCTATGCTATGATTCTATACTATAATCCCGATGGGTCACTTCCAACTCAGCATATTTTATTCTATAAATTTGGTGGGGAGTTAATTTCATCATACAGAATTCGGTACAGGAGGTACAATTGCTCAGTTCATCCTGATGATTCAAATAACCCACAGAGAAGCTGTTATTTTGTAAGCGATTTAATAATTTTTTTATTATAGAAAAGGTATTAACAAAGGAAAAAATTAACAGAGAATATCAGGAAAAAACTTCCAGATGGCAAGATGTATTAGTTGGTGAATAACTTCCCAAGGGATGAGGTGGAAGTTGCATTGTCTGGAACTTTAAAAATAGACTCTGACAAATATAAGCAAACCCGCAATAAGCAATGATCTTGCAACAACAAGAACTGTTCAGTCTCTTCTCTTTCTTTTTCTTCTTGTTCTTATTCACAGTTCTCATCCCCTTGTTCAGGGACTGTCTTCTCTGTGTGTACTCAAGTGGCTCCAAAAATCAAGAACAGTGGCACTCACCTTCATCACCAGATTAGGCACTTCCAGTGTTACATCCACAACTGGCAACAGCTTAGGTGGCAAAATACTACAGTTGGAACTGAATCCATCATAACCACTACACTTCAGCAAAGAAGGTGTCTAGAATATTCATTCTCTTTAGCCTTAAATTACATGGAAAAAATACGAGGGCCTTGTACAAACTTTTTAATACGAGTAAATGAACCCTTGAAAAGAGCTGTCAATGAGGGTGAGGTGAGGAAATAACAGCAAAAACACAGACGTACTGTGTGTCCTATAAGCAAAAAGGTGGTGCAAAAACATGAAGTAGCATATTTGCTTGTTTTTCATGAGTACAAAAGCAACTTGGTTCTCAAATACCGAGAAAAATTACAAGCAAAAGAGAATGTGTAAGATGATCAAACATCTTGGTGATACTAGAAAGCAGAACAAGGTTTAGGGTAGCACACACAGTTAACATTAATTGTTTCATTTGCAACCGACGTAAAACATGATATGCTAGACAACTATTTATTCAATGTTTTTAAGAATACAGTTGATACAAAAATCAAGCTCAATTTTTAAAATTACACCTTATTACAAGGAAAAAAGTAAGATCATACACTTATTGAGTGATTCCTATTCAGACAAAAGAATTTTCTATATTTTTGATGATGTAGGAGCTATGAATGAATATAGTTCCAAGGTATTTTAATATTACCTAACTTAATTTTCAGAAAGAATAGAGAAATCTAAAAGCTTGACTTTCAAATACTTCTTGATTCATCCAGAGAGTTTGTGGTGGTCCAGATGCTTTCCTACAGGGGTGCCATTTCTTGGATCCCTTGCATGGATTTTGTTGTCAGCCTGAACAAAATTATGGAATAACTACTTAATGAGCTGGCTGATCATCCATTTAGTGAATTGTAATTCTTGTTGTATGAATTGGCAATGGAAAACTGAGCTAGATGGTCATTCTAATGCAAGAGGAAAAAATTGGCCTTCACACAACCTGCTTGGCTTCCAAACTAGGCTGCCTAAGCACTCCCAGAGCACCCAGGCAGTGCATTTGATGAAAATTAGGCTGTTGCTTAAACATAAATGTTTAAGAAAATCAAATCAGAAATATTTGTCTATGAACCATTTAAAATTTAAAAATGGAAAACAGGCATATGTCCACCGCTTTTAAATGCTAATTTCCAGAACTCTTATATCCCACATTATGTCAGTGAGGTAACTGAGCTTGATCCTCTCCTGTACCTGAGAGAGAAAGAGAGAGAGGAAGGGCTGTGTTAGCTGGCTCTTTTTTTGCTGAATTTTTTGAGCCAAACACACCACAGCCAGAGTTAAAGCCATGTTCAGTCAGCTTCAGCTTCTCTTGATGGCCTGCAGCCTTTAACAGAAATGCAGGGCTGCTTGGACACCTCTTTTAAGCTTGTCCCTGTGGAGAAATGTCTCTCTAAAGAAGACCTGAATGGCTGTGACCTCTTAGTACCTGACATTAGATGTTTCAGCCTACTCTGCTCTGAGCACTGTTCTGCTGCATGTTGTGCACTGCATTTGTCAGGCTGCTTTTGAGCCCAGGTGAAATATTTCACTTTGTTCTGCATCGGCACCCAACCCACCAGGCATCTGCTGGGGAAGGAACATCTTCAACACACACTGGTTATCAGGTCAAACGTATGGGATTTAAACCACAAAATCATTTATGGGATAAGCTGAGAGTACTTCAGAAACCTCCTCCCTCCTTGCAGACAGCACCAAAGGGGACAGGCTGCAACTTTGAAGGAGCAGTTCCACAGTTAAGACACTGGGTGACTTGGTGAAAGCAAGTCCTTGTTTAAAGACCCTTCATTGAAGGAAGCCAGCCTGCCTCTTCTTCCAGCAGAAACCAAATGTGCTGGCCAACAAGGCATGCATAAAGCTTATCATCCTGCTCAGGGTGTTCCCAAAGGGAACATGCCTTGATTGGGATTGGGGACAGAAGAGAAAATGTATTATTCTAGAGAATTGTTGCAGTCTGCATATGGGAACGAGTCTGGTGGATGTGAATTTTCTTTTTTTTTTTACTGTTCATGCATGGACAATTTGGAGCAACAGATTGTTATTTACATTTGCTGAAATGCTACAAAGAGAGACAATTTTGCAGGGCCACATTCAGTTCATACCTCACATAGCAATGAGCAGCTAAAGCTGAACATTAAATGTCATAACCTCTGTGGAAATCTCAATGAAGTAAAAAATCTATATGCCTCAGTGCTCACCAGAAAAACTATCATGCAAAGGGAGCACCCTGTGTGTTTTCTTGAATAACACTGAACAATTAGAAAATGCTGCCAAAGTAAGGGTGATCTAGCAGAAATCTTTCTACACAGAAGATGGCATATTACACCACATTTCCTCATCTCTCTGACCCCTCCTCACTGCTTTATGTAGCAAAGAAGAAATTGCTACCCCTATGAATTGTGTGTGAATTTACAAGCCGCATCAGCTGAATTACAGAGCAGGCAGTTTCACAAGGATTCAAGCTGTTAATGGCTAAAATTCTGGCAAACATTAAAGCTTCCTTAGGACTAAGCCTTGCTCTTGCTGAAGTTAACACAGCCAGTTCTCACCCTTCCTGCCAGGGTCGGCAGGAAGAGCAGCTGGGATAAGCATCATGTGAAAGTCTGGTTGGGAGCCGGGACACCTGTGGAGGCTGTTTGGCTCTGGCCTCTGTGTGTGTAAGGAAAGGCAAGCTAGAAGGGTCTGTATTTTATGGATACTCTCACTCACCTCTCCCACAGTCACAAGGTGAGCAGTGCTTTTAGGCTTGTGGCACTCAAAGTGGAGTTTTTCAAAGTCTTCCTTTCACTGAAAAAAAAATCTGTCACTCACCTACTATTAAATAGTTTCTGAGTCTGCAGCTCCTCTGCTTTTCCATCTATAAGTAACCATGGATATAACTGTCATTGTCAATAGGCTTCCATTTGGGAGACTACTTTTTTGTCAAAGTGTGCACAAGAAACTTCTTCCATTGAAAAGAATGCAGTATTTATTAACCAAAAAGCACAGAGCCATTAGAAAAATACTTAAAACTTTACATGAACATTTGAAACACTTAACATGCCCATTGCCTTCCATATATTTATTAATTCCAGCTTTAGCTGGTTCACTTTACCTATCCCCTAAAAAATGCCAGGCTTAGTAAGATTTATTTCATTTCTAGAAGTTATGTCTCCTCCAGCTGATACCTTTTTGCTTTCTCCTTTAAATTAATTTCTTCCTCACCATACCTAGATTTTATTTCTTTTGTGTTCCTACTCAAATTCCCTGGAGGCTGTAAGCCTCCAGGTGAACCTTCCCAAACTGGTTTGCTCTTCTCTCTGAAGGGGAGATGGAGGGTGTTTTGAAGAGGTTTTATAGCATTTTCTGCCTGGAAAGCAATAACTTCAAATTTGCAGAATTCTCTGAATAGTTAGATATGCAGCATTCACGGAAACGTATGTGGGTGTAGCTGGGCATACACAAGACAGGCAGTATCCTAAGACAGAAGACTGTCAGGAATAGGAAAGTGTATGGATTTAGCCCCAGCTGCCAACAAAGCACCACAAAGCCACTCACTCATTTTGCCTTGGACTGGAGAGAGAACTGGAAGGGTAATAGTGAGAAAATTCACAGGCTGAGATAAAGACAGGTAAAGCAAAAACTGCACACTCAAGCAAACAAAACAAGGAATTCATTCACTACTTCCCATGGGCAGGCAGGTGTTCATCCATCTCCAGGGAATCCAGGCTTTGTCATGGGAAATGGTTACTGGGGAAGAAAAATGCCGTCACTCTGAATATCCCTGCCTTCCTTCTTCTTCCCACAGCTTTATATACTGTGCATGACATCATATTGTATGGGATATCCCTTGGGTCAGTTGAGGTCAGCTGTCCCGGCTGTGTCCCCTCCCAACTTCTTGTGCATTGCCAGCCCATTCACTGATGGGATGGGGTGAGAAGCAGAAAAGGCCTCGACTCTGTGTAAACAATGCACAGCAATAACCAAAACAACCCTGTGTTATCAACACTGCCTTCAGCATAAATCCAAACCACAGCCACTTAGCAGCTACTAGGAAGAAATTTAACTCTGTCGTAGCCAAAACCATCACAGAAAGGACTGCACTGCTCACACCAGATGTCTATGACTTGATGGTTTATGACAAGGGAGCACATAAACAGAATAGACGCAGATATTTTCAAGGGAGAAGCTGTGTGTTTGGGGTTGCAAATTCTCCCGAGACAGAGGGTATGCGAGATAGAGGGTATATGAGACAGAGGGTATATGTCCTCTCCAGAAGCACCAGTTGCTGCCTTCACTCCACTCACACCTTTGAAAAGGGAGATTCAGCCACTCACCCAACCCACATCTCGAGCAGTTCAGACACGGCCAGCCCCCATCTGCTCATCCTTAGGGCAGGAAAATTCAGTTCTGTATCTCTTGAATAATGGACACACACACTCCACAGTGCATTGGTCAGGCCTGCAGCAATCTTCCAGATAAGCACAGAGGATTTTCCTGACATTGGTTAGTCCTCAAGACATACCATTTGTTTCCAAATAAGCTCAGGCTTGAACATGAGCTATTTTTCTCTGAGAACGACTTTGAATCTGGGCATGCACTAATCTCCTAAGATGAATCCTTAGCAAACAGAGCAACTCCTTTTGTTTGTTAGCCTTTTAAGTAATGAATGAAAACTCACTTTTGCCAGACCTGTAGCCAAATGCCTAGACAAAAGAATGCATTTCAAAACCCCACTAACACATGAAAGAATCACAGCTTATGTTTTTAGCCTTCATATTTGAAGAGAACTTATAAACTCACTTAACTCACAAATTTTTGAGTCATTTTTGAGCCTTGTCAAGGACATATGAAATAGAAACACTGGCCTGATGGTGCTCAAGAATCACTGGCATCAGGCCTAACTCATTATTTTATGAAGGATCTGGCAGTTAATCAATGGGAAATTATCTGTGCTGTATTGACATAAATCATAATTGGTTTCCCTTGAATGCCATGCCAAATCCTTAACAGAATGAGTTACTGTATGCTTTATACAAGTTTTCTTTCTTTATCAGTTCAGTTTAAATCCATCTTTGAATGCAGACAGACAGTGGCAACCCCAGCAGAGCAATCCCTTGGGAGCACAAGAACTGCCTTACCTAACCCAGCATCCTGCATCTTACAAGAGGTAGTATCTGATGTCTTGGAAGCCAGGGAAGTGGGAAAGAAAATGCATCTATTAAACTATGCATTGGGATTATAGGAAGCAGGATTTTAAGAGACTTCTGTGTTTCTTCTCTAAATGGGAAATGTGGCTGCATGTCTTTTTTCCCTCTCTGCAACTTATACATAGTATTTGTACCTATGTGCCTATCAGTATAGAGTCCCATTCACATCCTCAAATTTTGCTCAGAAACCGATTTCTTGCTGAGTATGACCTTTTTTTTTACAACCTGAAGGAAGAGCATGGCAAAGCAGCACTTTTATTTGTCCTCTGGTTCTCAACTGACAGTTTCTTCTGTGGGTACAAGAGTTACTAAAGGTCATGATATCAACCTGGCCTTCCAGTGCTGCTTGGCACACTCTGCCCAGCTGATCAAGTGTCTGAAGAGACCCAGCACAAAATTAAGGCAGCTTTGCCCTGAAGACTTGTCTCCTTGCTCGCAGTCATCTTAGCAGTGGAGTTTCCCCCAAGAGCACTGCTAACACAAGGACTGCCCCTCTCTTTGAAGTCTGTGGCATCGCTGATGATCAGTACCAAATGAGGCTAAAACCAGCATCTCTTTCTCTCCAGCTTTGTTTTCTCCAAAAAAAAAAAGACTGGAGAAGCAGTGTTGAGGGTTACTCTCTGAAGCCCTGCTAACTCCCTGCTCTGGGACAGAAAGAAGGACAAAATGAGAGAAAAAGAAGGGAAAAGCTATGAGAAAGGAAAAGGATGGGTATGGCAGGGTTTCACATTCACAACTTTCTGGTGAATGGGAATGTTTTTCATCATGCTACAGGCAATGAACCAAACTCCATCATGCCAACTGGCTCTACCTTCCTTTCTGAAGCAAGTCCCCAAGGCCTGGAGCAGACCTTGCCTTGCAGAGCCACTGCTGAAAGGGTCAACTGAGCTCCTGCGGTCGTGTTAAAGGAAGAGCAGCTTCAGTGAGTTCATGGCAAGTGAGAGCAAACATAGGCTAATGCAACACTAACACTGCAGTATCTCTCTCCTCGTGATTGCTCTTTTTTTCCCCCGGTTTTGTTCCTGTATTTATTATACATATTTTCCGATCAAACACCAAGAGCTATCCTACGTTTAAATTCTTGGTGAATTAATAACTCCTAAACCAGTCAAACTGGCATTTAGAAACTTCTTGTCTTTTTTTTTTCTATTTTTTTAACTTTTTTTTTTTTTCAACAAGTTGTTCTAAGTTGAAAAACACATTCCAGGATGTACTTCCACTAGCCAAAATAAGCATATTTTGTATCTGTTCGGGCACGAGGCATACATCTTAGATGCACTTGTATTAACTCACTAACTAACACAGACCCAGACTTAAAATGGCCTGTAATTTCTTGGCACTTGAACTGTGTACTTACAGTAATATCATAGGCTGACAGTTTGTTGATTCAAAGCAAGCCAAGTAAAGCACATGCAGATGTCAGTGCTTGATTTAAATGATTATTCACATACTCTCCTAGGTTAGATGGAAAAAAACCCACATTTCATTCTGCAGCATAACAACATAATACATAATCTGGAGTAACAACAGGACTTTTTTCCCCTCTTTAGTAAAACTGATCTTACTATAGGTCTGTATTATACCTACATCAAGTTTTAAGTGATCTTTTGCATATCTTTCCCCAGGATTGTATTGCCTGGAGCTATTCTCAGCTTTAGAAAGAGCTGCTTGTTTTAAAAGAAAACAAACAAACAAACAGAATTATTTTTAGGTTGTAGTAAGTTAAAAAATTAAACATATTGCTTTTTCTTTTGCAGATCACCAGAAAATCTTCAGGCCATATAAATACATACTTTGTAATAACAAGACACAGTGGTCTTGAAGAAGTTAGCAAGCCTTCTGATCCAACAGCATTTCATAAAATAAAACTAGAAATTTGAAAAGATATTAATCATGTCAATGTATGATAAGAATCACTTATGCTGGAATCAGCTAACAAGACAAAAGATAATAGAAAAAGGTAAAGAAATAGAGAAAAATATTGTATTTCATAGTAAAAAATGCAGAGACCTCTTCCCCATTATTCTACGTGAATCCAAATTGCAGAAAAAACCCAAAACATTTAGCTCTCCTAAGTAGGTATGAAATTATGTCAGCACAGGAGATATCAAAATTTTCTCAGAAAAATTTCCAGGCAAGAGGTGGGACTGCAAAGAGCTATGAAGAGAATAAAATGGATAAAGATAATAATATCCTGATGCATTATATCAAAGTAAGCCTAGGGAAAAAAGCTCTGTGAGCAGGTGAGTGAATGATCTTTTGTGATGATATATACTCCAAAAAACAGTAGTAGTAGTTATCTCTCTCTTCCAGATATGCAATCAGACCAGGTCTTCATTCCAAGATACTAAAACGTTCCCACAAAATATCTGAAATAATAACAACACAAGAGGAACTGTAAGCAGCAGTGGGAAGTGATACAATACAAAAACATACTTTCAGCACCGTTGCCAAAACCTCCATTTTATATCAAAAGGTTAATAACACTTTCTTTGTTTTTTAATAGCTACATAGACAGAGACATCCTCAGAATAATTTCATGCACAGCTAACTTAGTCAAGAGGGTCTCAGAAGAATGTCTGAAAAGAAAAGGGATCTGTCTCACTCTGAAGAAAAACAGCATCTTGGGATGAAAGCTTGATAGCTGGGAACAAGTGAGAGAAGTAAGTGTAAGCACTGCTGACTTGGATGGGGGACAAGAGTAACAGAACAGAGGAAAACAACATCGTAGGAAGAACAAAAAAAGGCAGAAAACAGACTGCATTTCTGAACATCTCAGATGCCTGTGTATTGATACAAAAAGCATGAGGAGCTATCTGGCAGAGCTGGATGTCCTTAAACAAGAACAAAATTGTGAGTCAACTAGAATAGGGACCTGGTGGGAATAGTCACATGGCTGGAATATTTACCAGTTTGTTCAGCCAGGGAAAGGCAGGGAAGAGGTGCTGGTGAGTGGCAGAATGTAAAAAGGTCTATAGAGAAGCATCTTGATCATAATGAGGAAAAAGAGCAAAGGTGTTATCCTAGCAAATATCAGCCATCGAAGCAGGGGGATCAAGTGGAAGACACTTCTGTGAGAAATTAGCAGAAAGCCCCCAAGGTACAGGGCTTCACAGTAAGAACAAGGTTGAAAGCTCCAAGCATCTCTCGGGAAAGATGAGAGCAGGCTCTCAAGAAACTTCCCGAAGAGGAAGTTTGATGATTTTTTGATGCAGAAAATTGTGCAAGCAACCAGAAGGGAAGTAGGTCTGAATCTCAGCCTAGCCTGTAGGGAACAGTTATTTGAAAATGTCAGAGTAGAAAGCAAAAATAGGAGGGAGCTGAGGAAATGAGAGTTAAAGAGTCTCCACAAGTGAAAAAAAGCAAAGACAAGATATCGGACTGCGAAGAGGAACTTGAAGACCTAATAAATAAGATCCCACTGGAAACAGAGAAAAGGAAATCAGAAATGTTGACCCCTAAGGACATAACAAAAGCAGAACTGTGGAATATTCTAGTCTGTTGGGGAGGAAATGGGTAGGAAATATAACAGGAATGCAGTTTGATAAACCATGAGGATCTCTGAGAGAGGAAAAAAGGTATACCAGAAGTGGTATATTCACTACTCAGAATTACTACAATCAAAGAGATCATTGTGTGAAATGAGATATGACTCAAAACAAGTCATAGGGGTGACAAAAAATCCAGAATTTCATTAGCAGGTTAAAGAGAGAGAAAGAGAGGGGGAGAAAGTTTGAAAAAAAGGATAGAGGAAGCTAAATGGCTGAAATGCTTGTTATATTCCTTTGATTCAGTCTTCATTAAATTCTACACGGTAAGAAAAGCTATCAGACATGAGAAAAAAGAATCTGGGTCACTTAAGGGAGAGACAAGCTACTGAGCAGTTTAGTTTGGGGCCTGTTTTTCTTTTTTTTCCAAATTGCTTGGCCTAGCAGATTCACCTTATCTGGTTAAATATGGTGAGTTAGTGTCAGAATCATTAGTGATTGCCTTACAGAAGTTTGGTCTGGAAAACTGAAAAAGATCAAACAAGCCACCTATTACAAAAGCTGTAGAAAATAAGACAATGGGGACTTCAGTTAACATCAGTTCCCAGGAAATGCCAGAAAATTAGACGAACTATTTGTGAAAACTAAGACTCCAAAGCAAGTAAGAGGCCAGGTGGGTCTGTCAATCACAAATCAATCCGAGCCCATACAATTTCCCTCTTTGACAAGGAACAGGCTTTGTGGACAGAAGAAAACATGTCAAAAGTCTTCATTTCTGCAAGGTTCTTGATGTTGTCTCAAGTAACATAACGAAGAAACTAGAGAAACTTGGTCCAGGTGCAACTACTGAAATGTGGGGAGGAAAACTGCTCAGATATGCAGAGGAAGATTCGTAGCCAAAAAGGAAGTCAGTGTCAAACAGCATTCCACCACAGATGTATCCTGAGCTCACACTGCTCTTTATTAATGGCCTGGAAGGCCAGTGCAGAAGGTATGGTTACTACATTTTCATATGACACAGTAAATTACAAAATGGGGTAAGAATTCAAAAAGATCTTAGCAATCTGAAAAACTGTTCCGTAGAAATATTCACTTGGCATCAAATCTGCAGGAAAGGAACTCTGAGACCAGTAGACAATCAAAGGTTGAATGCGAGTTACCAATCTCATATTGTCGCAAAAAGTGTAAACATTTTTCTGGCACATGCAAACAGAAATATTTTGTATGAGACACATAAAAAGTTTCTTCCACACAGTTTTCTAAAATTCTTTGTCCAAAGAAGGTATTCTTTAAGTAATATTATTTCAGTGCCATAAAAGCATATCAAAATCCTCTTTACAAAGACTGATACATCAAATGAATGATTCCTATACTGAATATTAACGTGAATTCACACTGGCAAGAATACAGAGATGCTATCAAAGTCTGTGACATGAATACTGTCTATCTCTGTCATGAACAGATTTGGCATTTGGAAGGATACACAACACTCAGACATCAATTGATCACCAGGAGAAGGCAGCAGGATTAAAATCAATTAACAGTAAAGCAAAGGCAAGTCCTCTCTATCGTCTTCTTCTATCCCCTCGTTTTGTAACTGCTGTCTTTTACAAAGTCAATGACAATAAATTCACTGTGGCTTATATCTATGTTTATAGTCACATTTTGATCATGATGCACTGTCACACTTTAAACCACAGCAGAACACAATTCCTTGGCTTCCTTTTTTGAAGATGAAAGCAAGACATATTTTGTAGAAATGTAGAGAAAATCCCTTATCACTGTATTATTAACTGAAAGCCAGTATTTTTTTGTCTCCAGCCAGGCTGAAATGGCCTCCAGGTCACCCAGCTGCCAACCTGTAACAATGAGAAATAAATCACCCAGCTGCTTCGTTATGGTTTTCCCAGCACTGTTAGAATCTGCTCTGCTGGATTTCAAAAACAGAAACAACCATAAAGGTCCCCAAAAAACCCCACAAGCTTGGATAGGTTTTCTGAAGGCTTCACACTCTTTGTTGGCATAAGAGACTTTGTTCAAACCTCCAGCTCCAGCAAACACCTCATAGCCCCATAGGTCACACAAAGATGATTGGAACATCTTCTCCAGTGGCTGTACCAGGTGTTTCTACATTAATGAGGGCTCAGCTCCTCAAAACAAATGTTAAAATAATGAGACACAATAAAACAAATACTCATAAAGACAGTTATAAGTTTGTTTTTTTTAAAGACACTGATCCCAAGGAAGAGAGAATAGAGGTGCCTTTGAGACAATGCCTGTATACAGCTACCTCAAATTAAGTAAGACCATAGGGCTAAGAATGGTTGACAGTAGGCTGCCATCACTAATCACATGCAGTTGGCATGGTAACACTTTCTTATCTTCTTTCCCATAGAACTGCATCATTCCCAATATTGTGTAGCATGGCAATTCTGGGTTACTCATGAGAACATAGGAATTATTACATAATTTTTAAAAGCTTTTGCTGACTTGTGTTAAATAAACTAACCCATAGTTCTGCATAAACACACTAAGAAAAAAATGTGTTATTTTTAAAGTTACCAACTGCACATTGTTACACACAATATAGAGCTCCCTAAAGTTTTTAAGCATTTAGAGAAAACAAAATTTGGCAGAAATATGTTGTAAACAATGTCTATCGATACACTCAATTAATAACTCATAATAAATATGTCATAGGTAATTTTAAAAGGCCTTTTGAAACATCAAATTATTCTGCTGCAAGTAATGAAATATTGGTTTGCAATATTTTAAATAAATGTGTGACTGATGACCTGAATTCAAATCCTTGAAATCAGTTTACCTCAACTTAATTTTATGTTGAAATATTTTGTGAAGCAGATAAATCTAACCTTGTAACCCCTGCATTTTACTCACTCAAATTGTTATCATTTTTAATGTTGCTTGTATACTCCACAAAACTCCCTCTTTAACATGTCATCTGTTCTGTGACAAATGGAAGCCTTCATTTTCATCAACACCCTGAAGAAGGTAAGACTACTATAGGACCACTGGGAATAGAATAAAATAAAACATCCCAGTCATCTCACAAACTAAAATAAGATGTTATCCAAACCATCTCAGATTATCTGGATCTAAAGTAAATTTGTGGGTTTAGATATCAGATACATTGGAATAATTTCAACAGTTCCTACTTCTCCCTCCTTCCCTTCCTATTTCTTTAGCTCTTCCCCGTTTCTCAC
This sequence comes from Falcunculus frontatus, assembly GCA_013398115.1. Lineage (NCBI taxonomy): Eukaryota > Metazoa > Chordata > Aves > Passeriformes > Falcunculus > Falcunculus frontatus. Next base: position 135,197 of record VZRV01010666.1, on the reverse strand, counting down.
TCTTACTGTCATTCTTAATGACGTTCCTGTGGTTGTTCCTGTGGCCAGACTGAGTAAAACCTTTATGGGTGTTTTAAGCATCCTCTCCCATAACACAGAACATTTTGATATACTTATAACAATCTGAAATCTGTATTTTTCAACTTTGATAATGCTGAGATTTGTGGTAAGGACAATACACCTCCTGAACTTTTAAAATTACTGCTATATTCCCAGCTTCAAGACCCAGTTTAATGGGTCCTTTTACGTTTATCGTATAGCACCCCATAGAGTTTTAGGCAGACCAGCCATAATCACTTCCTTAGAAATTTTTCATTAAATATGTCACAATTATAAGGTCCAAGAAAGTGAAGCAATGGATTATAAGTAACCATTAAAGTAATGAGATTTTTCAGCAAAATTTATTTATCTATTTATGTAGAATAAGTACCACAGCTGTTTGCTGTTGGAAAGGATTTGACTAATAGGGGAGTAGTGCCTTGGAGGATGTATCCTATATCCAGGATGGATATAGGGTAGCTGAAAGCCAATAGGCAGCTGTTGGAAAGGTACAAAGAGGCCTGAGTAACCTGGGAGAGAGGGAATGGGGGGTAGGACAGCTGTGGAAGGCAACAGCAGCTAAAGCCCCTGAAGGTGCGGAGGAACCAGATCTTGAAGCTGAGAATTAGCTGAGAAGGTAGCCAGAAGAAGATGGAGTGGTGTCATGTGACCTCAAAGTTCAAGAAAAGCTTATTCCTTCTGAAATGTCCAGAAAAGCAAGTTCTAATGAGATCTGTCACATGTTAGTAACATGCCATGTGTGCTGCCCAAATACAGCTAACAATGTACTAGAGACCACGGGCTTCCTCGAGTATCAACCCTGCTACTGGTATAAACTTTAATAAATGTTACTAGTAACTTCATTATAGACACAGCAGCTTACATCATTCGCACAGTAGAACACACCAAAAAAATTTTTAACTTTTCTTTAATGCTTCAGTAACACATCCAAGTGGAATTCTCATGATATCTCCTAGCCAGGACAAGGAGGAAATTGCCACCATCAAGCAGCCAATTAATGTCCAATTCCAGATAGAGCCATCAGTCCTCAGGATATGTATATAAACCTCATGTAAGACTGTCCAAAAAAGGGTATCACTGCAAACTCCAGCTGTCTGAGGATGTTGCTTGGGGCTGGGATTGCTGCTGTGGGCAGTGGAGACCAGGGCTGACATCTGGCCGCCAGGATATGCTTTGACTGGATTAACTACACAACACAGTAAGGTACCTGTTGGCTGAGTTTAAGTCAAACTGCATTTTTCTCCTTTTCTCTTTGGTTCCAGTCTTTCTTATCCTCAAATATTTTAGAGATATCCTTAAAGATTTTAATACTCTGATTTAAGTTTGGCTGGCACTTGTGGAAAACGATGAACCAGAATGAAACTGGCCCCCAGCAAGTGTTCAGGCTGCAGGGGGGCGGCAAAGCAATTAAAGCTGCATGTGTGGGCTGCCCTCAGGGACCCTTAGAAGTGCCAGAGAAATAAAGGGACAGAGAAAGGAAAAGCAGTGTCTGGGGACAGTTTCACAGCAGTTCTGCACAGGGTGCCAGACCCACGCCTGTAGCCAGGGTGGGCACCAAACCACTCCTCCCACAAGGAGCAGCAGACTGGCAACATTGCTACTGTTGAGACTCACACACTGGGAAAGGTGTTTGCAAAACTGTGTGTTTCACACAGGTGGACACGCTTAGAATCCAAGATTTGAGGGACAGAGAGCTCACAGCAGCAAGGCGGGAGTCAGTTCCAGCTGACTTCTGGCAGAGGGAAAGGAGATCCTGGCAGAGAAACTGAAGCTGGCCTGGCTCTGTTTGGGGATCAGCAGAGGTGAGGGAGGTAGGGAAGAAGTGAGAGACTACATGGTCCCTTGAGGGAGGAAAGTGCAAGCGTTTTGGGTAAAATATCAGGACCTCTGTTTATCCTGAAAGCTGTGAAACTGAGTTTGCTAACATGATATGCTGGGACAGAAAAATATAAAGTTTCCTTGGAATCTTTCCTACAGTTGATAACATAGACTACTATGTAAACGTAATGAAAGCTCAAGGTGGACTGAGCTTTCTTTAGCAGACGAATGGTCCACACAGAGCACCACAAGGTGTTTGTGCCAATAATTCTGATAACTGCATAGGTAGAAACATAAACAACTTAATGCTTTTGCACCTATCACAGAGACATGCAGTTTCAATAGTTCATGAGGACATTCAAATATATGAGTTATGAATAAATTTATGTCAACCACTATATACACAGAATAAAAATTTATATCTCTTTACAGTGCATACAATTTTTCCTACATCCCAATTTCAATTGATATAGAATTGAACATCACTAGTCTTGACTGTATTGCTCTTTCTACAGTCAAGGTAAAGTATTTCCAGTATTATCATTTTGCCTATCTTCTGCCTCCTCCATTGCACAGTTGATACCTGGTCCAGGATTTATCATTCAAAAGCCCAAATATTTGTGCTAAGGACCACCACTGCTGCCGCAGGATGAGTTTATAGTGTGAATCAAAGGTTGCTTCATACTCATGCAAGTCAGCAAGTGTGAACTAGCTCCTTGGAGCAAGCCAGCAATATCTAAATGAACCAGAGTCAACAGCACCCCTATACAGCCTCTACCTAAAAAGTGTTTTACTGCCTTCTGTGCTGGAGAGCTGATCAGATTAGAGAACATAACTAAATAAAAATATTTACTTTAAAAATACATCCCCTTCTTTCAGAAAATACTTGGTATACAGCCTTGAGCCCATCAGAGCACAACCTGAATTGTCTGCAAGCAAACACAAAAAGTGATGCTGTTTTATGCAAAAGCCATCTTGTAAACATTCCATACTACCTAGTAAATTTTTCTGCATTTTATGGCATTTTTCTATGGGTGGGGACTTCTAACCTATCTTAGAGTACCCAAAGCTGAATAAAATGTATCTTATTCAGATATTTTTAAAAGTCTTTAAGTACCTACACATTTTGCCTGGCTTGCCAAGTGGAACAAAGTCATTTTGTGGAGCTGCTGGTCCAGCCAGTGGCAAAAGAAAATGTCACAGCATCTTGCTTGTTCCCACCTCACTAGTAGCAAATAAAACCTGTTTTAACATCCTGTGTTTGTTTAAGCACAGAAGCTTTGACAAAATTACTTCTTGCTCATGGAAGAGCCTCCCAGGAAGTCTGTTCAACACTTTTAGGAGAGGCACGGTCTGATTACTCAGGACTCCAGTTTCATTTTGGAGCTCTGCAGTAGGCTGGGATGATGGGAGCTGGTCGTCCGGTCAAGACACCAACAGCTGCCCACTGACTTCACCCATTTGTGGCTTCCTAAATACAGGTTCAATCAGCACTTACATGGACTTCTTTTGGCCTCATGTTCTGTTATATTTCAGGTCTCCATCAGCACCAGACCTTCCCCATGTCCATCTTCTCCACCTCTTGCCTGTTCTTAAGTTTGGGCTGGAATACTGGAATCATCTCCTGAAGTACCTGGGCATCCCAGCAAACAGAGCGGAGTACTGGCCCTGTTTGAAGAATCAAACCCAAATGTTGGTGATTTTATCTTTTTTTTTTTTTTAGTTTTTCTTTCTCTTCTACTCTATCCTTTTTTTGCCATTGTGTCATGGTTCTTTTTCCCTTTTGTCACCTCTACTGTGTCTGCAAGTATGTTAAGAGCCTGGAGCAGAGCTAGAAATATAAGAGCTGACTTTTAGCCATTCGAGCTAAAAAATGGCTTTTAGCCATTTGAGGTTCTGGCATGAGCAGCCAGGAGCTGCTTACAACACATCCACAGGCCAGGGGAATAAATTCTCTTTGGTTTCTCAGAGCACTGGTCCCTGCTGAAGGTTTTATAGAAAGTATAATGGATGGGAAAGGAAAAAACAAAACAGTTGTTCTCATCAGTCACTGATACCTCAGGGCACTCCTAAGATTTCTGCAACTAAACACATTAATTGTTGCTGTAGCTAGGGTTAGTTGAAGATGGCTTAAATCAAAGCAACAGATGCGGCTTGGTACAAGAATTAGAAACCAGTGCTCCAGAAGTTTCAAATTTGAGTGTGAATTTCTGCTGTTCCTGTATTTCAGGAGAATTATCTCTGATGTCAAGAGGCCCAGCTGTAGAGTCGAAGAATGAAAGGCATTCTCCACACCACAGCCCCTCTGTCATTTTTCTGTGTTTAAGCCCACAGCAGGCTGTGCCTCAGCAAGGGCTCTAATCCGTGCTGAAAAGGAACCCGCGAGATGACTGATGCTCTGTTTCAGTACCACATTTTTCTGTCTGCTTGTTTTGAACTCTCTCAGAGTAACAAGCAAGATTAATGCTAAGATTATTACTGGTAATAATCTATAAATATTGGTGAAGTGATAACATTTTCCACTTGGTGGCAGATATTCCTTTTAAAAAAAAAGCACAAACCTCAAAGACACATTTAATGCAGTTTTTTACTGAGGAAAAACTCTGTGGTGCCTGATGAGCACAGAACCTCTGGATGCAGGGCTGAGCTGCAGAGTTTTGGGGCAAGGACTTGCCCCAAGAGCCAGGTATGTGGCAGGTAGCCATGCATGGACACATTTCCTCACGTGCTTCTGAACCCACCCATCCCCATGAGTGTCCTCTAGGGTAGACAGGAAGATTCTGGCTTTACCATTCCAGGAGTCCATGGCACTCTACGAAACCCAGAGGCTTTGGAGAATGTCAGAGCATGAAGTTTTTGGTTGTGCCAGCAAAAGTCCAGCTTCCCGTAGGCTGTGTAATTGAGAGGAGATGCTCCCTCTGCTCCTGCTTTCTCCCACCTACCTGCAGGCAGGTTGGAGGCAATTTTTCCCCATTCCCTCATGTAGTGCTGCAGAGCACCCAATAAGGGACATTAAGTGCAAGGACACTATTTCTAATTCAGGGCACCTGGAACACAAGCTGCTGGGAGCTGGAGAGAGCTCTGGGGAGGTATTGCACAGCCCTTGCTTCATGTTCTCTCCAAGGCATCCACTGTCATTCCTCTAGGAAACTGGGCACTAGACTAGCTAAATTGTTACCCTGCCCCAGGACAGTCAATCTTTTTCCTTTTTCTTCTAAGATCCCACCACGGTGGGAATGCAGAGGACACATTTTACCCTGATAGCTAACAATGAACATCCCAGAATCATGTGAATCCCATCTACCTGCAGGTAGGACAGTTGCACATTCAATCACGTTGCTGACTAGAAAAAAGGTCACTATGCTAGCTGGCAAGCAATTAATCAATTAAGTTCATGAATGTCAATGCATTTTTGCATGAAAACTTTTCTTATAAAACACCACAAAATATTTAGGGTCTTATTCTTCCTTCAATATTCAGCATGATCCTTAAAATACAGCCCTTTTTTTCTGGTGAAAGTTAATGCTTTTTCTCAAAACAAGACCACTGCCAACTCAGTGTTCTGAGAATACTTTTTGAAGTAATACTATGTCAGCTGGAGAAAAAAAAAGCAAACATTGCAATAATACCTCTCTCTTGAGCAAAAGAGCGTGGTGGAAAACAGCTCTGTCACATAGTGCTGTGGACAGTCATGTCCTTTCTGCAGCAGGACCCCTCAGTTTCTAGGTAATGCCTTCATCTCTAACATAGCTGCATATTCTTTCAACAATCATATCCTGAGGCCATGACATGTACTTCTGTAGCTGAGATTTATTTTGAACTGTGTTGAACAAGAACACATAGCAATGCATCCTCTCTTAGCACAAAGCAACACTCTCAAAGTTCTCTTCTCTCACCACTGAATAGGAAGCTGAGTGCTTCCATCTAATTATTCTGACCTTTCCACTATCAGGATTTGACTAAGACTATTCAAGGAGCAGAGAAAGAGGCTCTTTTTTTTTGCTTCAGTAATGTGTTGCTTGGTGGGATCACAGCCACCTGACACTGTTCTGTCTCTCTTCAGCATTCACTTCCTCTTGAGCCTCTTGTTTGATACCAAAAAAAAATATCCACCGAAAACAAAACAGCAGGAGAATATAAACCATTGCCATCAATCCAGCATCTCTCCTGTATAAGTGTGGCTCTGTGCCATTGAATTTTAATGCCAATGAATCCCATCTCAGAAAGGGCATGGGCCACTGCTTAGTGATGCTAATGAAACCTCCCTCCCTCTCTATTACAGCCGTGTCTGCTTCAAGAACTGATGGTGCAAGGAAGGTGGCTTTCTCTCAGCTAGAGAGTCACATGTGACATGCACAAGCAATAGGTCCAGTGGGGTCTATTGGGAGGACCAAGTGCCAGCAATGTCCTAGCTCTGCCTCAAAACCAAAATTACATTTATTTCCACTTTCCAAATAGTTGGCATGATGCTGCTTTTGTGGTAAGTCAACCGCATCATGTCCCTACACAGGGAGTTTTGTGAGGGCTTGCAGTTAGAGAGTCACATTTTCTATCTCATTACTTTGTCTCTTGCTCATCCTGACCTTCTCACAGGGCTTATTTTCCTCTTCCTGTTCACTTTTCCATGTCCCTCTCTCTCTAGTTATGACAGTGACAAGGTACAAGAGTGGCTATCTAAATTTCCTTTTCTTCTAACGAATTACTTTTGCACTCCCAGAGGAAAATTTTGAATGTAGGTACCATACTAATTGGACATGAAATTTCACTCAAAATTTCCCCCCTCCATGCTTTTGGTATCTTGTATTGCCTGGGACTAGGCTGGTGGCTGTGATATAGAAAAACGAACTGTTTCAAGTGAAAAATGACCAAGACCAGAAATGTGGAAAATGACAAGTAAGTAATTAGCACAGTTTAGCCCACTTATCTGAATTGGTTTTTATTATTTATCTGCTGACATTTTTGTACAACATTGGAAAATTCCCTCTTCCAGCCAGGTGGACTAGTGAATACCCCTGCCATCTGCTTAAATGTCTAATTTGCAGTATGCCATCTATATGACCTTCAGTTTTCAAATCATTTTATAACCCATCAATCTGTGCATCTGGCACAATACTCTCTCTCTGTGTACCTGATAACTGGTTAGCACATTTTAACCTCTCTCATGGCAAACAATGAATATTTTCTATGCTCATCACAGCTTTGTTCCTTCCCATGCCTTTGCTATTGAAAGGACAAATAATGAATTTGTCAGGATCAGAGTCATTTTCATCTGACATTTTTCAAGAATCCATTTGCTCTCAGAACTCAGATTTTTTTATATATTTTGGCTAGTTTTACCTGTCCTTCAGACTCTGTGAAAAAATACCAGCTCTGCATTTTTAAAAGGAAAAAACTGTGAAGCTCAGCACAGAAACTGAGACTACAAAGAGCATCTAAGACAAAATGCTGTGGACTGAGAACATTATTCATGCAAGTGCTCACCACGTGGTATTCTTCATAAAAATAGTATCCCGTGCCGTCGTCACTAGAATTGACCAGAAGAACGAACAAAGCCAAACAGCTTGCTACGTGCTCCAGTTGGGGTTAAGTCTGCTCCTTAAAGCATTTTCTGAAAAGTTTATATGTCATGTCCTTCAGCTGCCTGGCCATCAGTGATTTTTCAAATGCATTCACCGTTTCCTTCCTTGCTCCCAGAGAGTCAGATGCTGCTGATGCAGCAGTACCAGGAATGTGACTTGGGTTAGAAGGGAAAATGCTCACCCAGCACATGTTCAACATGTGTCACAGGGAAGACACAAGCCTGAGCAGATAGCAAGAGCCAAAAGATGCCTCCTAGTTCTGATCTCTGACAGAGTGAAGCACTGGAGGTCTCAGAAAAGCCTTTGTGCTCAAGGCAGTAGGTCATCAGGGCAATGCAGGGCAGTTTGATGGGAAAAGGTTTGCATCCAGTGGCACAAGGGAGCAGAAATGAACAGAAATAAAGTTTACTGTCTTCTGTGGAGGCAGTAAGGAAATTGTTCATATCTTATGGCCTAACCTAGGACACTGGGAAAAGGAGTGAATACTCTCTTTGTTTAAACTGGAATGCATGGCTCATATTTCCAGTGGTCCTGTTAGGTTTTGGCATGAGACAGGTCAAGACAGCCACTGTGAATGTGTCCTAGAGATGCCAAAATGAGTATTGGTAGGTCAAACATAGGTGTGCTTCCCTCATCAAAAGAAAGAAGGACGGCACTGAAGACCATTTCCCTGCAAATCAAAATGACAGCTGGTAATTGGCATCAGAGCATTTCTTCCGTCACCTCTGATGCCTTGCTTAAGTCTTGCTAAGTCTGCTAAGACTAAAGTAAACATTTTCCAGTCTCATCTAAATGTTGGCAAACAGGACTTGACACTGTGAGTGGAACTGGCCAGAAATTTTCTGGCTAGTTCCTTTACTGGAAAATATGAATTTGTAAAAACTGACACTTTAGTCCAAAGAACATTTCTAAGTTAAGAGACAGAGAGAGGCGTTTGCCCCCACAGTGATATGAGGATAGTAAGAAGGATATCTTATCCTTGCTTTGTCTTACTCAGATCACAGATTTTGGTCTGGGTCTGCTTGGTGAGAGCCTGGTCCATGACTGCAGACACAGGGGTCAGTCAACCCTCAGCACCTCATGGGTTTCTACTTGATACCTTTGCAACTGTTGATGACAACAGCTGATGTAAAAGAGAGACAGATTTTCTATAAATTAAGGTGCATGCTCTGGATGAAAAAAAAGAGCAGAGCTTTTTCCCTCCAACCTGCTGGAATTATGCCTTCCTCTAATTCATGGTCAAAGTGTGACTTTCTAGAAGAAAGTATTCAGTTTCATCCAGTCATAAGAAAGGAGGGATGCTGAAATCTGAGCAGAGTTTGAGCACAGCCCTCTTCACATGCAACTCACCGTGCTGGTCAGTGCCAGCCAGCTAAAACCCACTAGTGGTAACCTCACTCATCCCTTCTGCATTTGTCTGGTGTAACTCCCACCTTTCATGAAATATCCTCTCTGTCCTCTTAAGCCTTGAAGATTTTAGCAACCTGCTGTCACCTATGAAACCAAGATCAAAGGCAACAAAAATGCCTGTCTAATCTTGAACGTAATCCTCCTTACATGCATTTGTTCCTGAGCTGTGGGTCGGTGCCAGCAGTCTTTCTATCCCTGTCTTTGAGCTCGGGGATTAAGACACTGGGGTCACTCATACTGTTGCCACCATGGATCTGACTATTTTCCAGCTGTCCAGTTTTTGCTACTATTCATAGTGTGTAGTACATAAAGACATGAGCAAATTTCGTGAATAGTCCCTCAGCATATGACAAAGCTTTCAGAAACTGGCCTGGTATCACACTTGACATACTGCTTTTTAAAATGAGAATTCCTGTCATTAAACAGCCACTGACCCCTTGGCAGCAGGATCAGACAGGTGGGACACTGCAAACAACTTCCCCTATAAACACCAACACACTGTCCTTATCTGACACTGTACAGCTCCAGGTGATAAAATCAGTTTGACAAAAGTGGAAGCTGAGAAGCTTGCATCACCAGACCTGTAGGAAGCTGGAAAAATAAATAAATGCATCGCTTTACTTCCCTTATTTTTTGTCTTCCAGATGGATCTTATTTTAGCTTTCATTCATGCTGTATTTCTCACATCTGCATGCATTTGTTAGCAGTGAGGCAGCACATCCAGCGTAGACCATGGATCTTCCCTTGTGTGCATCCTCTCAAAGCCTGGCCAAGCTCTTCCTTCCTTGACGGGGATTTAACGTCACCCTTTAAATATTCCCAAGATTTTCTTGGGTTTAAATATTCCAAATATTATGTAGTTCTAATTATTCCGGTAAGACTGCAAAATCTCAAGTGCTTTCATTCCCCAAAAAGCTGGCAAGGGATGTGTAAGTTGTCTGTGCTTTTGTTTCACTTACTACACAATTTGTTTTCTCCGTCTCTGCCACTTGCCAGAGCAGAACCAAATTCTGCAAACTTCTCTCTAAACCACCCTGTGCCAAATCTTCCAGGAAGTGTTCTGTAGTACCAAGTCCCACAAGGAGCGGTTGTTCCCACTGCAAACATCTGCACCGACAACAGCACAAGGAGAGATGATTAAAAGCTACTCAGCTCCTACATTCTTTACATCTATGTGGCTATAACTTATTTAGTAAGCAAATTTCAAAACTTCTGTTGTGATTTTTAATTTCACCTACAATCCCATTTGTTGCATATAAGAATTATTTTATCTACTGCCTTAAAGAAACAATTTACCATTTTTATCTAAGATTACATTGAATTCAACACATTGATGCTACCTAGATATAGTTTGTTTAGGATAATGATTCTAACTTTATACACTAATCTTTTTCTAAAGCTTTTAAAGAGAAAGGGTTGATAAAAGTGTTTATCTCTTAGGTAAGTAACATTAGTCATTGCTTATTGTGAGAAACATAGCTACATATTTACTGTAATACAGATTTCTGTTGATTAATTATGAAAAACAATACCAATGTTTCTTCCCTGGAGTTAAGAGAAAGAATCCTGTTTAAAAGAAGGACTCTTGAGAAAACAAGTTTCATTTCAAAGGTTATTAGCCAAAAGAAGCCTTTGTTTTAATCTTAATGGAATCATTCTCCTAGGATGACACAAATATCCATAAAGCACCATGATTTCATTTGGGTTTTAAAAAAACAAAAACAACTTTATTTTCCCTTGACACAAAACAAGATTAGCCGGGGTGGTTTTTTTCTGCATTGGGTAATACAATAATGGCTAGGTTGTTTGTCTCTGGCCATCTCACAAGCATGCAGGGAGCAGAGATGAAAACATAAAAGATTTCCTCTGCAGAGCCGCTGAAGAGCAGGAGGCGCTGTGCCTGGAGCACAGCCTTCTCCTCCCACAGCTCCCGGGGCTCGCTTCAGCATCACACGTGCCTGCCGGGCACAGCTCCCAGAGCAGCGCAGATTCACCCCTGCACATTTGCAGCGCAGTCATGGCAAGGGAGGGAGCGAAGAGGAAGCTGGGCTGGGGTCTCTCATTCTTTCGACCGGCAAACAGACCCCATCTGGTCACAGCACGCAGAAGACGAAGCTGCTGCTTCCTCCGCTGAGCGGGTGCGGATTGTCCTGCGGTTTGCAGCTGTGGGGGAGGCTGTGCTTCCTCCAGCCAGAAACCGCCAGGGGCTCTGTTTACATCACTGCAGCTGTGAGGTCCCCCAAATGCAGCCCAGCTGTTAAAAGCCAAAATGAGCTCCAAACAGTGTGAATCAAGCCGTCCTCCTACATCTGCCTCTTCAATCCCATCCAATAAAATGTCCACTGGTAACAAAATAGAATGAGGCAGTAAGACACAGAGCACGTGCTATGACATTACTGCAATGGTTGGTCAATATATCCTATCATGCTTCCATGGAAAAGGAGCTATCCCAGCCCCTGCCAAGGCCCTGGAGAGGACCCCTCACCTTCACAGAGGGTAAAGTGACCAAGTCTCAAAATATTTGCCCGGTTTTTACCAACTCTTATATGGAAAAAATCTCCAAAAAGAATTAGGCTAAGATGAGTAACTGAGTTTACTTAATTTGTTTGCAAACCTCCTCTGTTAATTAAAAAAAAAAAAAAATAGGGAAAGGTAATAGGGATTTCTTCAAAAAAATACTTTGAGGTCTTCAGAATCGAAAATGTGTTCATTAATCAGAGGGCAAAACCCTGGAAAACACGGAAAAGGTCCAAGTGCTGAAAAAAATATACTGTACCATGTTAGTCAATTATCTATAAAAGCAAGGGGCTTAACTAAAAAACATTGCCAAGCTGGAGAGGATCAAAATTTGCTCATACCCTATGGCATGAATCTGAGAATCTGGCTGTACCTCATAAAAATCTCTTCCTTAGTATGTCTTGCCCTATGAGAGTTTGTGATTCCTAAGTTCAGGGGGATTTTTCTTTCTTTGAAAGCATCTACATTGAAAAAAAGACACCACCAAAAAATCTTTTAGAGCACAGAAAGAGATTATTGTGTTTGTAGCAGATATCTGCTGGAAATTCTGCTCCAGTTATCATAACCTGAATGTGTTCTCAAATAAAACTACTAAGAAAGTTCAACAAGTAGAGCAAGGTTTGTTTTCTTCACGGTTCGTTGTGAGCTTAGGTACCTTACACTTCCTCAAGGCAGAGCCAGTGTTGTGTTTGAGAAACATGTCATGCTCCAGATTTATTTGCATATACAAGAAGAGTGCTTTGCAGCACAGTTTGATAAACAGTTTATAAATAGCGGATGTTGCTGATAAAAACAAGAGGGAGGGTATTTTTCAAGACAAAGGTTTTCTTTGGGAACAACTGAAAGGAGGGCATGTAGGAAGCCTTGCACCTCCTGAAGGCCTCCTGGAAGTAGGTAGCACTCTAAACAAAGGCAATATCAAAGGAGTCCTGAGCATATCAGGAAATTAGCTGTGCTACCTTAACCACATTTGTATTCAAATCCGTATTAACATGGGCGTCAGATCTGTGCTACACTTTCATGATTTTGAGGCTGTAGCACAGACATGTGACAATCACTTGCATTGTATGCTTTGGAAAATACTGAAAATATATTTTCAGAAAGTGTGTGAAAGGAAGGCTTCATTTCTAAATAAAGAAATCCCTTCCAGGAAATGCAGAGTTTCTGCAAAGATGTTAGAAAATCATTTTAAAAGCATTTGCGGAATATTAGAAAATATAAATAATACATTAATTGTGATTTCATAATAACAATAAAAGTGTTTGCTTTTTTAGGGACTTTTCCCCTTCAAAAGGGCATTTTTTTACCAGTGAACAGCTGATGTTTTGATCAGCAGGAATAAGAGGGGAAAAAGGTTGTGAGTAAATGTTTTTAAATGGACAACTAGCTAAATATGCAAATAATCTATGCAACATTCATTTCCTATTATTTCCTAAGGAAAAAAAAAACCAGAATTGTTACATCAGATTCTTCAAAAAGTCCTGAAGGGTTGTTGAAAAATGACCCGTCTATTTCTACATCTGCTTAATTAATGCAAGTGAATGTATCAAATATCCATCCTGGTAACGGATTAAGAAATTATCTACAAGCAGCTTTGGAAAGCTGTAGGCAAACAGAAGTTCTCAGTATCACTATGCAGAACATCCTGCCCTACATCAAGGCATAGCTGAAAAAAGTTGAGGTAAAGCAAATGGGTTACAAAAATATGTGCAGCTTTAAATTTTCTTGTAGCAGACCAAAGCAGCATTACCATAATAGTTACATCTATCATGTCTCCTGTCACATAATTTCTGGCTCTCCCGCTCCAGTTTTGCCAATCTTGAATGCATATTTCTCTCTTTTTTGCTGGTGTATCTATAAAGCTTCAGGCAAATTTCCCTCACTGATCCCTTTGCACACGCTCCCTGAATCAAACTAGAAAGATGCTTCTTATCTCCTTCTTCAAATTCCTTCTCATGACATACATACCCTATGATGCTGACGGGGAATGAAAACCTGTAGCAGCTGGGGTGAGCAAAAATCGCCTAGGAGCAACTTTATGAAAATGCCTTTATGAAACAATGTTAGTTGACAAAGACATGCATGATTATACTGTCCATGCCCAAATTGTTTCCTGCACTTAACTGTTGTATCCTGGCCTCTTTCGGTCCTGGCCTCTTTTGGTGAAGAAAAACAAACAGCATATTTTTGCAGATAAGGAGAGCAGAAGGCGAAGGAAACATGGCAGATGGGCTTTGATAAGAAGAACATTGACCTAGAGCAAATAAAACACTATCATCTAAGGAAGTCACTCTTTCACAGTTACAGAGAGATTGCATGGGACATTTTTCTGCAAAATATTCAGCCATGGGACATGCAGTTTTAAAACAGCTAAAAGCCTTTTCAAAATTGAAGTCTGGTTGTGCAGAGAAGATAACGAAAAAAAAATGGACTTGATGAAGCAATTAGTTTCAGCATTTACCATATGAGAAGCTTCCATTGTGGGTGTTAAATTCACAAAAGGGTCGGGAAGATCAGTGCATCTGGTTCTGTTATATTGTTACCTCTTGGGGATATGAGGAGACAGTAACTGATGTCCAGACATCTCTGGTGCCCAGACTTTGAGAAGGTCCTGCAACAAAACCAGCTGAGGCATGCAAGATACCCAGTCCTGAAAGGATGGGTTCAACAGCTGAAGACCACAGTTCTTTACTTAACACTCCTCTGAAGTGCTTCCCTGTTCCTCAAGGACCCTGGTCAGTAATGTGGCCCCAGCACTCCACAGGGCCTTTTCACAGAGAATCAGCTCAAGATATTCTGGCATTTCTAACAAATTTGTAGATGTGTGGGGCCTTTGGTGCAAACCTTCCTCTTTTTTACAAGAATAGAGGACAGACTACAAGAGCTCTGACCTGTTTCTAAGGGCTTATCCAAGTCTTTGCTGTACTGCTCTCCCCTGTCTCTCCTCTCTATTGTCTGTCCTTCTTTCTGATCTGAGCAATTACAGATTTAAAAGATTAAAAGGATGAACTTTGACCATAGCAGCCAGAGAGTCTTCAGATATGAATTGAAAAGCAGGATGGTCTCTGTCCAGCAGAGTGCCACTGAACAGGAGATGAGGCAGTCTTCAGAAGGGAATGGGACAGATTGTTTCTCTTCTTGTTTCACTGGCTGGGTAAATGCTGGTTTCTCCTTTGCTTTTTCAAGGGGTGTTGAAACAGAGGTGCAGATCTTAATTAGCATGATTGTTTCTCCCGGCCATTAGGGACAGGGACATCTCAGACTCTGGGACATCTCTGCCTCCAGGACTTTGACTAGGAGAATCCTGCAGTTTCTCAGGGAGAAAAACTTGCTATAAGAAGTAGCCTAATTTGAAAACTCAGTTAGGAGAGAGCACCACAGCACACTGCAAATGGGATACAAAAGTTCTTACTGGATGGGAGAAGCCCACACTACTCTTCCTGCCCACAGGCTGCCTCACCCTTCCCTGTCCTGTGACAGAATGCAAACAAGAGGGACAGAAAGAGCCTATGTCTAGGTATGAAAACTGGAGACATGGGGCATCAGAAGACTGCAGAGAATTGCCACAATCAGGAAGAAAACGTTCCAGCTGACTGAGGAGGGGGAGAAGATGCAATACTCCCTACAAGACCCAGAGGTTTTCTTTCAGGAAATCTACCTAAGAGTATTGTTTCCTTGCTTGGTTCCAAAAGAGACAGTTTAGCTGTGTAAGCCTTGAGAAAGGATTTATACCATGAAACCCAGTTTACAGATGTACCAAGATGAGGCAACAAAGAGTGTTTTGGGCACATCTGTTGTACCTTCTACTGATTAGCTTTTTCTGTTCCCCTGATGAACATCATGGCTTCTATGCAGTTTCTTCTTAGATATAAAACTGCATAACTGATCATAAATGTCTAGAGTGCAACTTAACTGTACAAATACAAAATAGGAGGCTACAAGCCTGACACCTGAAAGTTAATTCAATTCCAAGTCTAATATTTAGGCATCATGTTATCTGTACATATTTTGGATGTCACTCCATGATCTTGTACATGTACTGCTTTTCACTTCCCCAGAAAATCAGTAGCCTTATCAATATTTAAATATCGGATTAGTCTGGTGTGAGCTGCTCTTTGGCAGGTTTTGTTCAATTCTGTCCTCTGTTCCATTCATCTCTATTTTTCATTAGAATTTCTTTCAAAATCCTTTTCTCCTCCAATGAGTGCTCCTTAAGTTTTGTTTATGGCAGGCTACTAAATGGCCCATTAGCCTGAGAAGCTAGCTATTCGTCTGTGGTTCCATACTTTTATACTCACAAGACTGGGTGGGAGACACCTTAAATGTATGTAGTTAAAACACAGGAAATTCAGCACCACTGCTTTCTTAATTTCTACTGAATGAGACTAACAAACCAGCTTTTAGTGGCAAATTTCAAACCCTGTGCTTGTTTTCTGGTGCTGCTCTTACACAAAGAAATCACAGGGTATGTTTAGAGAGCAGAAGAAACTCCAGGACTGTCCTCTAAAACTTCCCTATGCCAAATTCTTTGTTCTGGCCTGTGGTATGTGCCCAGTCTTTGTATTGCATCCTCTCCCTCTGCCTTGGCTCCATCATCCCTCACTCAGCTCTTGGCCTCTGATCCATGTGCAGAAACCAGTGCCCTACAGTGAGAGCCTCAGCCTCACCTAGGGCTGGGGAGTGCACAAACTCCATTTCTCACTCTCACCCACCTGTTTCTAGGACCAGGGGACTCTGCTACTGCTGCAAACAGAAGCACAGAGCAGCTCCACAGGTGGCTCCTCCTCGATGCTACAGGGTCTGGGAAAGGGTCTGAGATTGAAGGTTTTAAGGCTGAGTTTCCAGCTGCTCAATTAGGACATCCCAGAGAGCTCAGGGACACATGCTCTGCTCCCTGCATGCCTAAAGGAGCAGGTGTGCTATTTCGGAGATATATCAGAATTATGGAAAAAATTCCTACTGCCAGCTGATTTTCTTCTCTCTTCTAAGGCCTTCTGCTGCCACTCCTGATTCCTAGGAGCCATTTTCCTTCCCTTTCTGGATAAAAAAGTACTTTTGAATTTGAGCTACTCTTAGTCAATTTGAACCTTTGTCCTATATTGAATGTATTCCATCTGTACTACTTTTTTCAAGGCCATCACTTGAAGGCTAAATAATTTTCTCAATATGTTTTAGCACTTTTTTTTAGAAGGCTTATTTCACCCTAATATTTGGTGGTTTTTACTTTGTCCTGTGCTTTCTGATCTGTATGAACCGACTTCTTTGCTGATGTGTCCCCGCAATAACATTTTGTTTGCTGGGTGCTCACTCCTACCATCATTCAGAGGAAGTTGTTGACTCGAATAGCTTTGGGAATCTTTTCTTACCATTTTCTCCCTCTGCTTGTTTGGCAAATTCCTTTTAGGTTTTGTACTTTTGATTAGAGGAGACTTCAAGCCTCCTCCACATTCAAACCCCTGAACACTTCAGTCCAGTTGACTTTACTAACCACTTCCTTCAATTTCACAAACTTTGCCCTCCTGAAATGACTCTATTTATTTTAAACTTAATCTTAACTTCTGCTCATACAATGCAAGGTAATTTTCTACAATCAGCTCCTTTAGAAGGTCCTTAAGCCTACACAAAATCTAGTCTGAAATAAGTAAGTGCAAATTCTCTTTGCCCTTTTGTGATTGTAACAGAGAAAATTAACAGTGTTTAAGGACGCTGCACTTTCATAATAATAATGAAGCAATAAGATCTGTAAATACAGTTTTCATTTATAACAAGCCTTAAATTTGTACATGTTTCTTCAGGAAAACTTCTGTTTTGCAAATCAACTGAAATATCATATTCAGAAGGTAAAATCTTGGCTTTATGGGAACAAACAAGGAACTGAGTTTTGTAATGTTAGGACTTTGGCCAAGAGTTGTGAAAGTGCTATCAATTGTGGGAGCTCTCAGCCCACTCTTAGAGAAGCTGGTTGTGCATCCCAACCAGTGTGTCAGGAAAAACAGGCTGATAAAAGGCATCTGGGAGCAGACTCATTATTTTTCACTTTTGCATGTACTCCGTGTATTTTTGCAAAAGTTCTAGGTAATTGTTAGGAGTCCAATGTGGTGAGAAAATGTTGACCTAAAAGTGAAATATGAGGCTTAAAATACAGGCCCAAACTATATCATAAGTGTTATAGTCATGTGCACTGAGGCTCAGATGTTATCTTCACATGAGGGGATACAGTTTTTTTCTTTTAACTTAGTCTGCTTTTGCTTTATTAGTCTTGTAACTAAAGATGGATAAAAAATTCTAATAAGAATTCATTTGAATTTTCCTTACTCATGTGAAAACCACAGGCATAGACTACCCTAATTTGTAGCTTCATGATACTCAATATTCAAGAAGCATTCAGGTGTCTAGGCTATACTCTAAATGTCCTTGCAAGTCTTAGAAATTCAGTGCAACTGTTTACTCCACAAAATATTCCAGGCATTCATTACCTTGTTTTGCACAAAGTTTCCATAATTTACCCAGAAAAGAGAAGTGTTACAGCATGCCACAAGCAACAGACAGAAAAATCCCAATAACAGATAGGCACAAGGATATCTTTCCTCTAAGATACCTATGTACTTGTGGGATGGTGAGAATGGGTGTGAGGCAGGAGCACAGGGGGCCACTGTTCAAGTTGGCACAGGTAATTCCAAGATAGTTTAAATATCCTTACAACATGCTTCAGTCCAACACTGGTGGATGGGATGTCACAGAAAGGACTGAGGAGGTGTCAGACCCTGTCTGTGGCAGTGCAGAGTAGAGAGCAAGGCAAACCATCCCACCACAGGCAGCTACCTGGGTACCAGTCACACAGCCCCTTGCAGGTGTCTGCACTGTGTTGATGGTGTCCTTGCACTAAACATTCAAAATTTAGGAGCATTAAATGCCATTAAAAGTATTAAGTTCCCATTTTTCATTAAGATGCTTTTTGCAGTGTAAAATTGTTTTTAACAATATTATTATCCTTAGGCATTTCAGATTCTGTGTACAATTACAAGTCAAATTTAAAAACTGGACTTGAACTCACGGTTTGCGTAGGTTCTTGTGAAATTGTCCCCAGAAGAAATTAGCCCAGTGTGGGAATTATGTGAGAAATGCCTACAAATCCTAATTACTTGGCCCAAGGAGCAAGTTCTTAATATATTCACCAGTTTTATTTGAAGCACTCATACTGTGTTTTTATTTTATTTCCTCAGTTCCTCAGAGAGAAGAGCACACAGTCTGAGATACCTGAAGGAGCAGATCTGCACTCAGCTCAGCAGTTTTTCACATCCCAGGCTTTCCCTTTCACCCATTCACTCCATACCATGAAGTCTGTTCTTCTTTGCTACCTGTCTTCCATCTGAGAACAAATTCACATAAGATAGGATACATGAACACGAGGAACAAATCAGAGTGGACCACATATTGTAACGAAACATACCTTTTCTTCTTCTCTAGTATTTACTAGAGAATAGATATCAGGTTTCTGACCGACCAAACCAACTGCAGCAGGCTTTGTAGACAAATGACGTTTTAAAAAGCCTTTAAAATCCAGGTTTCTCATGATCCCTCCTGGCAAAGAATTAATCAGTTCAACATGTGAGGGGGTGTTTTGGTCACTATTGAGTTGATGTCTGATTGCATGCAGACAAAACAGTCTGTTTGTTTTTCTTTCAAAAAACAAGCTTTGTTGTTTTGTGAAGGACTACAATTCATATTTCTTCCTGAATGGGAAAAAAAAATCTATATTTATATCTTTGTTCTGTGATTTTTTTTTTGTGTGTATTTTTTTTACTTGGATGGTAAGCTACTAACATTTTACTTAATAAATTGGTATCTTTCTAAAACCTGCCCTCAAAAACATAGTAGCTTAAGCCAGCTATCAATGTTGTCAATAATTATGTTTTACAATTTCATGGTTGTCGTGTAAGAATTCAGATAAGTAAAACAAGAATGACTAACTGCTATGGCAAAATGTTACGGACATTTACAAATAATCAGTCATTGTAATGAATTACACCATTGTACTACAGCTAATTATTAATGCTTGCTTAACTTTGGGGGGAAGGAGGTGGTAGTTATTTGATTACTGATCATAATTTTCTAGTTACAGCCAAGAGCCAAATATTTTTCTTCCAATCCCAAATAACAGCTACTAGGCTAAAATGTGTCTGGGCAAATCTCCTGTATCTTTGCACAGTTCTGTAATAGGAGCCCAGCACAGGGTAAAAGCCAGGGTTCAGGGTGGGACACTGTCCTTTCTCACCATGCAAATGCATGTTTTTCTGAATGCATTTCTCTTTCTCTCTTCTCTTACACCACTTGCAGCACTCTTATGTTATGAGGTGGTTTCTCCTGGGAATGAAACTCGGGGAGAAAGAGTGAATGTCTTTTAGCCAGTGGCAGTCAAGAAGATTCACAACAAGACTGTGCAAAAGCTGTTTGTGGCCACTGCCTGTAACTCAAAGAGTACAGGTGTTGGCAGCACCTCTGTCAAGGGCTGCCTAGAGCGATGGACGAAAGACAGAGATGTGTGCTCCATGGGAGAACTGTTGTAGGGTTAAGGAAAATTTTGGAGAGGCAAGTTTTTAATACACCCTTTAATTTTGCATCAAAAATAGTGTCGAGACTGCAAATCTCTTGCCTCCTCATACG
The DNA here is from genome assembly GCA_013398115.1 of Falcunculus frontatus. Taxonomy (NCBI): domain Eukaryota; kingdom Metazoa; phylum Chordata; class Aves; order Passeriformes; genus Falcunculus; species Falcunculus frontatus. The sequence continues at coordinate 115,149 of VZRV01010666.1, read as the reverse complement.
CTGGTTAAGAGGTTAACTTCCAAATAAATCTCCAGGTAAATTCAGCATGGCACTACTCTTTCCATTTCAATTTTTAGCGAATACCTTGCGCTACTATCAGAACCCTCAGTTATTTTTTCTTCTTAACATCCTTTCCAAACATATCCAGTGCCATTTTGTTCATATGTATGCACCATATTGCTTTGCCACGTCAGCTTGTCATCCTTACATTTCATTCTTGTTGTCAGATTCCAGCCTCATTCTCTTCTGGTAGACCATCATTTCACCTCTGTCACACACAACGTTACTCTTTATTTAAAGCAACCCTGGCTTGAAGACATTTAGAGGAATAGCAGCTGCTGCTTTCATTAATGCACTGGTGAAGATCATACACTCCTTTTAGTCCTCAGAGGTATTAATTTTTATAAGGCTTTTTGTCTTCTCAGTGTGTGGGAAACCCTTTTGGCACTTTATTAAGTAGCTGAACAATACATGAAACATAACCTTGTAACTCTTCATGTGATTATTCTTTGCCACCCTGTGTCACTCTGGACTTTCACTACAGCAGCTGAAAGACCTCAAACAGAACCACTATGTGGTATATACCATAGCTATATACCAGCTATATAGCTAATCCTAAGCTGTACCACTGAGGATTCCAACAAATCAACACATATTCAAGTCAGTAAAATCAGGGCGTTCCTGTATACATTTTTTACTCCTCCATTTAAAAAATAATAATTGAAATTACTGTCCATAGACTTCCGTATACTTTGTGGAACTCAGCATAAACCTAAATAATGGTCTAACCTGATGCAATGAAAAGCAAACTCCCACAGCAGAGGGGCAGGTCCATGGGATGCTCTTTAGTCATTGTGCAGGGTCAGTAGCTCTGGCAGAAAAGTAGAGCCAGCACCCGAGGGAGAACTCTTTAATCTCCCTTGTAAGAAATGTTAGAGCCTTTCTATCTGAGTGCTCAGTGACCACTCCCCTGTCCATTTCAGAGATAACTGAGGCGTGAACAGGAATTATTTGCTCAGTTTTGGAATGTGATTTAATTACCACTAGAACCAATGTCAGTTATGTAGATTTCTGAGTTATTAAATTCCTTCAGTAGATAAGCAGACTCCCTTGCTTAGCTCTTTGACACTCTTTTGGTGATTTTAATGTCTTTATTAAATTACAGGACCATGTTCCGTCTAAGAGATGTTCAGACGTGAGCTTAAGAACAACTTATTGGATTGAAAAAAAACCAAAGGTTAATTTAATGGTGGTATTATCAATCAAATGATTAGCTGCCATCTCTAGCTTTACCTTTAGTACCAGAGTCCTAGAAACTAAAATTGTAATAATAATAAATAAAGAGCCCAAGAACAATCTGAGTGCTAAGGAAATGCAGCAAACTTTGAACAGAGCCAGAAGGAAAGGAAGATAAAAAGTGTAAATTAATCTTAGCCAGAGAGAAACTTAGAAACTCTAAAAATACTGCCTGCTGTCTTTTCCCATATACCTTCAGCAGTAGGCAGCTACCAATGAGTCAGTCGGTGTCTGTGAATACATGTGAAGATAGCTGATATCTCAAGGCATGTGAAATAGCTGCCACCAAACACAGAAGTAGTCCAGAGGATCCAGTAGGGACCCTGGCAGTAACAGATAACAGTGATGGGAAGGGGAAAGGCTGCAATTCACCTGTATTTTCACACATTTCCTACCATTTTTCTTGACGAGTGCCATCCCCCAGCTATTAACTCTTCAGGCTATGCAGATGTATACGCTGAAAACTGACTACAGCAGCTGCAATTTATCTTTACTCTTCAGCAAGTACTTCTGGACTAAGAGGTAGCTTTTGACAGGCTGATAGTGAAATCCCTGTGGCATTTGAAAGTCCCTAAGTATTAATGGGTGTGTGGGGCTGAAATGCTACCAGATGGACTTCCCAAGAGGCCTTCTAAAAAACCAAGCTCAAGAACTGGCAACCAGCTTCTCGCTAAAAGTTATCTTCTGCTGAGCAATATATCTGAGTGAAATTAAACTCTCAGGACATGCCATCTGTAATGCTTACAGAACCAAGAAAGCATTAGGAAAACATGCAGAAAATGAACACATCGTCTAATTTGCCTCAACTGGATCTCCATCTGCAGCTGAGCAACGGGAGCGTACTGTACCCACCTTCTCATCCAGATCCACCTCACATACTGGAAGGGGCCCAGTGCAAAAGCCTGGGCACCTGGAGCTTTGGTGGATTGCAGAGTTTCAGTAGGCTATCTGTCCATGATGGTGTTCTCGTCAAACAAGAGGAGAAGACCCATCAGGCAAAAGGTTAGGAGTTTTTGCAGCACTTTTTGCCAAAGGAGAGCCACTAAATAGGGCTTGACTCAAACCTAATGGGACGCTGAGCCCACTTGAGGCAGGCCCCTGCCAAAAGGATGGAGGTTTTCTTCCTGTTCTGAGTTTTGCCCACAGTTTATGCTGCAGCCTGGCCATCTGCAAAGCATCAGATTATAGTTGGTTGCGAGTCTCCTCATCTGACAGGAAGGTGTAAAAGAGGATTTTGAAAGAAACATGCAGTGGAATTTCTGTTATTTATGGCTTTTCCCTGTCAAAAGTCAAGGGGTTTTCTAAGTATTTAGTGAATTGATTTTTTTCCCTACCTTCCTATCCTTTCACATTTTAATCTGCTCAGTGGAAATGCTGAGAGGGATGGCCTGTGGGGAAAATGGGTAAAATCAGAAACACATTCAACATAAGAGTCTCTGAGAAATCTTAAGGATTATTTTTTTCCCTGGGAGAAAGTATTTCTTTAAAGTCATCCCTCGTTTTACATGGAAAGGGGGTTTGGTTATGTCAGGTTGGCCCAGAAATTTTACTTTCATCGAAGCTTATATTGAGCTAAGCTGTTTAATGTTTCTCTTCTCCCTGATCTTTTCCCTAAAGGGGGACCAGATTGCTACTGCATTTTAACTCTGCCAAGTAAATTTTCATCCAATTTTCACCAAATTTCTTCCTCCTTCCTGCAAGTTCAGTTACTGCCACACCACACGGTTTCTTTATAAGAAAAAATGTAAAATCTCACAAAAGACATTTTAGTGCCAGCTTCACTGCCAGACTGGGTCTTTTATGACCAAGACCTCCAAACTTCAAATAGAGGATAAAAATTAACATATTTAGCTTCTGTTAAATAATTACAATAAAATTACAAATACACACATCATTTTGAATTATCTCCATATCGTATAAGAATGAAAAAGGGTTGCCTCATCAAGTTAGGTGTTAAAAGCTTAGGGATGTTCTGTTCTTTGGAAATATGCTAAGCAAAAGAAATCATGTTTTAAAAGTGCAAAATAACCATTGGCTAACATTATTAGCAGTGGGTCACAGAACAGTTTGGCAGGAATTCATACAGGTTTCCTTGTTACCATCGTTCAGAATTTTTCAAAAAGATAACCAATTTTCTATGAAGCACAAGATATCGAAAACTCCATTACAACCCAGAAGGTGATGGTGGCTGCTTGTATAGTATGAGGGATGGCACATGGGGTGTGAACTGTGCAGTGTTCATGTCCCCATGAATACTGTCAAGTTACACATCAAGCCTCTCTTCAACCTCAGCCTCCCCTTCATAGCACAAGTGTAGAACCCCTCTTATCCTTTTTATTTTATGGGCAAGTTCCTAAATCCCTACTGCTCCCTGCTGGACTGCAGCTCCACTGGCTGTGACCTGGAGAAAATGATGCTATTCAGGCAGAGGGCAGTAGGATATGGCCCTCAGAATCCTTAAGGTCTGGAAATATTTAGGAAAAGCCTCTTCTTCCGAGGTTCTCGCCTTGATATTCCTCACCACGTTTTCCCTGCTGCATCTTGCTCTAAGCATGAAAAGGAAGGGAAGAGTTGTTCATGTGATGGTTGGGATTAACTTAGAAAGATTGAATAGGAAAAGGAAAATACAGGAGAAAAAGAGGCTTTACATTGAGGATTGTATAAAGGTAACAGGCGGTATGACCTAAAGCCTCTGTGTAGTTGAGATATCATTTAGGAAATTATATTTTTACTCCACAGACAAGAAATGTCAGCCTTTAGTCTTATCTAAATACCTTACTTTGGGGTATTTGTAATTTTTCTTCATCTTCCTGAGTTTCTCTGAGGAAAAGAAAGTGATGTAGCAATTGATAATCAGCGTAAACAACCTCCAGACGTTAGTGAATTTTCCTGCATAAACAGCAGGAGGTGTCTCATAGAAAGAGGCCTTCTTTTCCTGGATGTCTAAAGGCAAATATGCATGTAGGATATATTTGTAGTACAGTAACACGAAGAGGCTCCAGCTGAGATGACAACATTGCTTTTTTCCAAGTGCTCTTTACACTGAAAAATAGAAGTCCTTGTGTCTGAAAGTTTACAGTCTATCTACAGGAGACAAAGTAGATATTGCCCCTTTTCTTGCACAGATGGCATTAAGACACTAAGAAATAAAATTATTACTCCAGAAATCACATGAGGAGTCTAGAATCTAAATTTTCTTATTGCTTGGGTAGAGTGACCTAAATTTTCCTTGCCTGTTGCTCTGGCCTCCTGGGTTTGATGTGACGCGGTGACAAGCGTGGCCCCGCAGAGGATCCATAGAGCAGGCACAGAGCCAGGAGCAAACCACTATCCCCTCATGGACACTCCAGGTCACCACACGACCCTCCCCCTGCAATGTCTACTACTCAAGGGAAGCCAGGGCTGTTTGCTGCAGAAAACAGTGCAAGAGGCCCCTTGATATGACCCATGCCTGCAAACAGGAAGTCTTCTTCCTTGCTCCCAAATCACAGATTTCCTTCTACTCCAAAACATAAAGTTTTAGGCCTTGTGGGATCCTTTTATTACCACTATTAGCTTTACTTTGGATGATCTCATCATTCACGTAAAATTCAATTCCTACATGAGAAATATATACAAATGGAGGGGTCAAAGAAACTCATAGGGATTAACCCTCTCTGATCTCCTTTGGGAAACTGAAAACTTTTTTATTCATGTCCTTTTTTTCAGAACAATAACTTTCTGTATTTATTGAGTCTTCTGAGAATTTTCTCCCAGCTTTGAGAAATTTAGCCAAACCTCTTTCCTATTCCCGATGGATATCCTGGCTTTGCTTTCAGTCACATGTACAAGACATTTGTGTTAAACCAGTATTGATTGCCACCAAAGGCTTCAACATTTATTAAAACACTATTAAAATTTTATCTTGCAGAGTGTTTATTTATTGGAAAAAGATAGTACACTTGAGTCCCTTCATGCCCTCAGTAGACAGCAAAGTTGAATTACCTCTGACTGTACCCAGTAGAGCTGAAAGGCATCAACATTTCCAGAAAAGGCTGCATCTATGAACACAAAAATAGGTTTACCAACACCTTGCCTCCTTTCCCCTCTTCTTAAATACACCTATTATCTTTGCTAATATCCAGCTTTATGTTATCAACACATTTTGATAATTTTCTTGAAGAAATATACAGTTGGACTAGCAAATTCATGCAAAAGTTCTGCCAAAATCCTGGGAAAGCATTTATCCCTCATTGACTACGAGAACCTTCTGCAGTTTTACTTTTGCCTCTAGCATCCATTGCCAGATGTATTCCTGCTATCAGTCTTGTCTTTATCTCCATATGCAGCCTCGTTTCATCTACTGAAAAGAAGTTGCAGTATTTATTTGAGTTTTGAGTAATACCTGCCTATTTTGAATCTGTATCCACTTCACCTTGTCTTTCACTATTTTCTTTAAAAATATGCAGCTAAAGAACTTCATGCCTTTTTTTGAGTGTTCTTTCTGAGTTATGAGTCAGCTTGACTTAGCAATTCTCACCTCAGCACTACGATTTTTCACCTATAACACACAGCTCTCTTCACCCACTACAAAATTTTTCTGTTTCTTAGAGGCTCTCTGTCTGATTGCCTAGGCTCAATATCCTTATGGTAGTTATTTATCTGTTTACATCCAGTGCTTCTTTTCAAAAATCTTTCTATGTCACTTCTGATACAAACTCTTAATGTTACAAACAGCTTTGCGAGCCTCCTCTGCATTGAGGCCCTATATTCTACAGTCCAGTCTCCTGAAAATTATCTGCCACATTTAATCAAACTTAAGCTTTTCAATTTATTAATTTTAGCTGTCCTATTTGTGTCTCAAATGGGATTAGTTCATGTTCACTTGGTCCACGATTATTTTCTATAATGTCATTTCTTCTACAACTTCACTCGCTGCTTACCTAAATCAAGCCTAATAAAATATTGCCTCTTGTTGCTTTGGTGATTATTTAGTGAATAGCTGCTGGTTATTACACCTTTGAACATCTGATCACAATTAGTAGTATTGTTTTCTCCTGTCTATTAACTTACACATTAAGACCATCCAAAATTACATTTTCCATGCTCAGATAAGACTTTGGGGTCTACTAAGGACTGACAGTACATTCCTAGTAGAACTTTTCTTGCAAGGCATCTCAGAATTTACAGTGACCCAAACAGTTTCTTTTTTAACCATGCTTATTTCATTTTTCCAAGAAACACACAGTAAAGTATCCATGTGATATCTGACAAGTTACCTGTTGCAAAGTGGTTGATTAGGGATTTTATTTTAAAATTATTTGGTAGTTTGTGGATTTTTTTCCTTTGCTGAGAGGTGTACAATGACATATTTGATTTTCTCCTTAGTCAGATTAAAACCAGATAAAAAGATTTCTGCTCATGCCTTCGAAAATATGCATTTGGGTGGAAGCCAAGAAAAGAAAGTAGGATCTGCACAGATGAATCAGTCTTAATAATTTATTAGTCTAAGAAAAGAGGGTTTATAGCTGAAACCTTTTCGTATTTTTAACATTTGGTTCTAAGGCTCCATATAAGACAACTATAAACTATATGTAAGGTTTCCAAATTAATTCTTGTAGAAGAATGTAAATTCACTTTATACCAGTGATAATCCAATAGAAGTCCACACTTCGGGTAATAAAAAATTTTCAAATAGGATTCAAACACTTCATTTTTCAGATTCTACTTTACAGTAAGACTTGCTACATAAATTTTGTGTTCCAATAGAAGTTTTTTCCAGGGAAAACCCATAGAACATTTACATTTACATTTATGTTAAAAATGTGGCTGTCACTGATCAGGGAGTGAATGCATAAATCTTTGTTTTAATTACCAAGGTAAAACAAAGGAAGCCTTATTTCAATTGTAGGTGTGCTACTTGGAAAGCTGCAGCTGACTGATATCTCACTACTCTCCTCAATTGGAAACTGACCATTTTCACAAAATAACACACAGTTGAGCTTACTTTCCTTGAAACTCATAAGCAATGCCAGTGTATAATCTAGGTCTCAGTATAATAGTTGTGCTGTTTATTTTAACCTCCAGAGAGCTCTGTTCGATCCCGTCTCTCAGGTGCCTTTCCTAAACACCCGAAAAGAAAATAAAATCTGACTTTCTGTATTCCAAAGGCACTTAACGTTACATTGTGTGTCTTTATAATTAACTTTTTTTTATAAAGATGGGGTTTTTTTCCAAAGGCCTGATTCCTCTCACTGTTTAAGAGAGTGGCACCCAGCTGGGCAGTTGCACTGAATGGTCACAGCATCTTTTGGCTCTCCCATTAAGACCTGCCTATCTGAGTGTTTTATAATGTGGCCATTTTTATTCACATCAGGCTAAATCTTGGCAAGTGTGTCCCCAGCTTAGTAGTAAATTGTTTGTATGGAACTGAATTGATCTAGTTGTTGCTCAGTGAGAATGATGCCAAAAACCGCAGTTCCTGAGGTCAATTTCCACCTCGCAGGCAATCCAGAGGCTAGCTAGGCATTAAGTAAAACTTGGTTTGGGACACCTATGCCCTCAATCCCTCCCATTTCTGTCCTGTCCTCCCAGTCAGTTCTGTCTTTTCCCTTTCTGCAGGAGCCTAACTGAAAGCCGTTTCTTTCCTTATCAGACTATTTGGAGAACATCCATGTTATTCTAAACCAAAATACTGCCATTTTTCCAGAAACAAGATGGGCTCCAAGGATTATCTACAAGGTTCATCCTGATGTTAGCTTCAAGACTAGATTCACAAGCAGTGCAGGTGAAGGTGTAGAAGAACCAGGCATGGATGGTCCTGGACAGGCCACAGAGCTCACCCCCAGGAAAGCTTGCCCCTGCCACCCGGACACTACTTGGGCATCAGGCAAGGGAGCATCCCAGTCTCAAAAACCTCCCAAAAGTCTCCTGTAACAGCCTACAAACCACCAGTCCTCAGTATCACTTTGCTGCTCTCAGGTAGCCTAGATTATATTTTTAAGAATAATGCATTTTCATTTCAGCAGTTCTTTTAAATTATTATTTGATGCCTCTCTGTCTTCTCTTCCAAATATACTTATTGCATTCTAAATACATTGTATTCTATTACAAAGAAAAAGAAATAAAGTAATAGCCTACTGTTGCAGTACTTCTTCCCAGTGTTGTTTTTAGCAATATAAACAGCATATACTGGTCTTAGGGAAGTTCATTGCTGGATTTTTCCTTTTTAATGATGAGTCCCACTTTCATTTCTACTGAAACAGAGATTATTTTCTGAGTACTAAGTAAAAGCTAAGGTATTGCTTAATCCTACTGGCAGAGTCATCTTTTTATTATCTGTAGTTCCTCATGGAAATTTCAGATGCTCTCTTGTGTCCTGTTAGACATGCCTACAAATGGAATCAGTCCCAGTAGAGCATATCTAACACCAAATTGTGTTGAACAGCTAAGCTGGTATGTTGCTCTGTATTTGAGTAAGTTGTTCTTTTGCTATCTTCATTGTAAGTAATTTGTCAGTTTTAGTTTCCCAGTTCAACACTATTACCAGACAGATAAAGTTTGCATATTCCTTATGTATCCTGCTGCGAAGCTAAAAGTGTGCTGTCAATTGGCATGTAAAATCAATTATTTTTTAAATGCAATGGCTTACAATTACTTCCTCTACTTCGATGCTTTTAACCTTCATCCTTTGGAAATCTTTCTATTGCTGGCACTGTATCCTCAACAAAGTAAATGAAATCCTGTATCATTTTATGCCACTTCTGTCTGCACAAATATTAGGGTTTTATAGGAAGAAGTGGCATAAGAAAAAAACATAGGATTTTTCTTATTATTTTCCTATTTGATGTAAACTTTAAAAAACACTTTTGATCAGTAGTGCTGTTTCCTGAGAAACTAACTCTTCCATGTTTATTCACTCCAGGTAAGTACCAAATAGAGGTAAGCTTGGTAGAATTTAGTTTTAAATGCTAAAGTATAGACTGCAACTATCTACAATATCCCAAAAAGTTCAATAACCACATAGAGTGAATACCAGCTAGGTCATCTTGTTCATAGACATGACACTCTAAAATTAATCTAAAATTAAAAGTCTACACAACGTTTTTTGTTAAATTTAGTTTTAAATTACCAAAGCATTTAAGCTTTTGTAGTTCGTTGTGGAAAGTGTTCTGCAGAAGGGTAGACCCCAATATAGGAAAGTGTCTTCTGGAAGCTTTAATCTTCCTCCACTTTATTCACCCTGTCCCAGGCGATAACTATTTCAGGGCTGCCCTCAGACATGGCCCCCTTTCGCCTGACCTATTTACATGCTAGACACAAAAAAGATGAGGTGTGCTGGGATGCAGACACACACCCAGCATCTGCTGCCAAGGCAACAGGAACTGGATGTTTCAGATAAAGAAGGGATGACGTTTCGGTCCTGCCAACACCCACCGTTTCCTTCAGGAGAGGCCAGCTTTGCCAGTAGATCTAGAAGTCATCTAGGACAAACACTTTGCACTTGGCTTACCTTGAGTTTGTCTGATTGAGGCAAGTACAAAGTGTCATTTTCAACAATGCTATTTAGAAGCTGGAATCTGGGTGCTTCCTTCCACATGTATATGGATCATGAAGACAGTTCTTGTGCCTTCTTCTTACACCATGGCCTGAGAAGACAGTCTGATCCTCACAGTATGTGTCTTCAGCATAACACTGGCACACGTCTTTGGCCACTCGTGATACTACTTCATTTCAGCTCTTTGATCAGGCTTGTGCACTTAGGCAAGTGTTATGCTGAAAGGCAATAGTCTAAATAGCAGGTGGTTACTCACAACCTGTGAACAAAAGCATTTGCATGCAAAATTAGAAAAGGACAAAAAAATCTGTAGCTGTGGATAAACACATTAAAAAAAATTGGGCAAGTTCAGTTAAATTATTTTCTTACCCTCTTTTAAATTTCACTGAATGAAATGGGCTGAAAAATTTTATTTCACAGCAAACAATTTTGTTGTGTGATGTTTGGCTTGTAAAACTCCTGCCTTTACCTTCCTGCAGGACTACACGTCCCAGCAGAGTAGTAGCTGGGAATGTTCTCGGGAACACCACAGCACAGGAAAGAATCTGTTAATTGTCTTTTGGAAGCCTTTTCATGAACACAGGAAGGGAGTGCCGTGTCCATTTAGAGAGAAATGTATGTGTTTGGAGCACAACACTCTCTGTGAGAAGTCATTGGAGTCTGGCATTGAGGAAAGCCTTATGCAGCCAGCTCACACGGTGTCAGACACTGGTGTTTTTCAGCCTCTCAGATGTCATCACAGTTCATCAGAAAACAAGTAGAAAATCCTCTCTGTGTGCCTCCCTAAATGTACATTAAGTATTGTTGAGGCATGTCTGCTGAAAGACCTCAAAGCCCTCTGAGCTGAAGTGACTGCAGAGTGCAAGGGGAGAAGTTGCACAGTCCCCACTACCAGAGACAGGAGACCTGCCTTAAGTTGTGTCAGGGGAGGTTTAGGTTGGATGTTATGAACATTTCTTCATGGAAAGGGTTGTTAAACACTGGAACAGGCTGCCCAGGGAGGTGGTTGACTCACCATCCCTGGAGGCATTTAAAAGACATGTAGATGTGGCACTTAGGGACATGGTTTAGGACTTGGCAGTGCTGGATTCATGGTTAGACTTGATCTTAAAGGCTTTTTCCAACCTAAATGACTCTGTAATTCTAAGATGCTCTCCTCACAGCCTTCTGCCATCTCCAGCATGCCTATAGAAGATTAAAATTTTTATGTTACAACCTTAGAAACTGCAAAGGTTGGATATGCACATGGTATATTAGGGGACAGGCTACGTACTGTCACCACAGGTGATCAGATCTCTGATGGTGAACCAGATTTAGATTGTCCCACACTCCTTAAAACCAGTGATATAAAGCATTATAACATTCACCATTAATATTACTTGCATATTTAGAGATATCAGCAAAAATGCTACTTACTATGATTATGATGATGATGATTATTATCGGGCAAACTTCTAGTTTGATTCACAAAATTAGAATTTTTTTTATTTTCCTTAATTTTTATTTAACTCAGTAAATACCTGTAGTTGGTGCACCATGGAGGAAACATTTGATTATCTGTTTTAGTAAACCACAACGGAACGTATGAAAAATTTTAGTGGTTTTGGAAAGACTGAGACAATGCTATAGGAAATATTTCTAAAAGCAAAGTAAGTTTGAAAAGCTGTTTCCAAAATGTAAATTACAGTTATCTGAGACAAAATGTTTTTAGTGATCCTCTGTTCCTAAAGAGTGTATAAAAAAAAAGAATATACAAATATACATTTTTACCTAACTGCACTCACTATAAGGTGATTTTAGAAAGTTTGGGATTTGTTAATGAAACTATAGTTCTAGGCAATTTTTAAGAGACCGAAATACGAATTTCTGGTACTACAGGCTTATCCTGTTGCATTTTCAATCTACAGAACTATCCAAAAAATCTGCCTAACTGTATTAAATTTGGGAAGATAATTGGCTTTACTGGAAATAAAATTATGTATCTACATATTCAGGTACTTTATGTCCACCAACAGTTATTTTTCAGCCATGGTGTTTTCATTTTATCTAAGCATTTATTTCGAAGTTGCATTCAGGATAGCAGATAATAAAGGTTAGTGTTAACATTCTTGGCTTCAATGCAAAGGAAATCCTCCTGAAATATATCTCGCTGTACCTTGAATCTTCAGGATTTATATATCCCCATGTCCAAGTTTATATCATCTGAACAGCAAGTGGCTATTCCACTCCACCCTTTCAAAAGCTTTCCAAAAGCTCTCAGCAAGTGAGAGGGTTTTTCCAGTATCTTTCCTTTCCTCTTGTATCCAAAAAAGCATTTTAATATTACAGCAGACAAAGCTTCTCTTGTGAACTTGCCTCACTTCCGCAAAACATTAAGCACATGATTAACTTTCAATGCATTTTTTAAATTTAAGCTCGAAATATATCCCCATATGACAGATATAGCTCATACATCACATATGTGAAAGTAAACGCATGCCGAAATGCTTTACCAAACATGAATGGCTGTCCTGTGCGCTGAAAGATAAGAATGTGCTTAACTGCTTGGACATTTCTTAATATCAGTAGAGTTTTGTTCCCTGTATTTTTTTATTTCTAAACAAATCCCACTAACAAACCATAAAGAGGTTTTAAAAAGGAGTTCCGATGGCTTTATGAAGGGTTTCCATTCATTAAATGCTCATGTTCTTACAAATGCTCATTAGTGCTTATTTTGGGGAGTTTTATGCTACTTAAATGAATTACTTTTATGAAGTACAGTACTTTATATTGTACTGGTTTTGATTTAACTGAGCTGAATTGCAACCTTTCCTTTTTCTTGATTTTTTAATACAGAAAATGTAATTTAGTTTTCTCATTTTTCGCTCTATCATTCACTTAAACTATTACCTTAGTGCTTTTACTTGTGTATGTGTCAAATTTACCTTTAAAATGAGGCAAATAATGAAAAGTCCCCCAGAACATCATGGGGTTTTATTTAATTAAAGTCAATAGTTCCACAAGGAGTAGATTCCAAAAGTTACACTCTTTCTACAAGATCATGTAACAATTGAGTGTGTTAGAGATTATGTGCCCAAGCTCTATAATTATCATCTCCCCTTTCTTTTCCAAGTTTCTGATCAGAAGATTGTGTGCTCCAGGACAAAATTGTCAGTTTAATTTTTTTTATGTTGTTGATCTATAAAAACAAAGATCTCATAATACTAGCAATTGTATAAAGTTTACACAGGTGTATTTTCAGAGAGAATTGATCTTATCCAAATATCAAAACTTACTCAAACTCTCCTCCCAGTTAACTGTGAGCTTTACCTGTCACAAGAAATGCAGTCAGTCTCATACTACCTAAAATATTTTCTTAGATCCAGAAGAATTTCCCTCAAATCAGATTTATTTTCAGCACAGGACATTGAGTCATGCAATAGAAATTATTTTGTGTGAAGAATTTTTAACTATTGCAGCAATAATCAAAATTACTGATACATTTTCACTATCATCTGAGTTCCTTCAGGTCAGAGCTTTTTTCTGGTGCCACCAAACCAAAAATAATAAAGAGGCACAGCTGAAAAATCTGTCACAAAGCTATAGTTTTATACTTGCACTTCTTGAACCTCTTTTATCTATATAAAGGGAATTCCCCCCACCTCAGTTCTATGCATACATTCCCTTTCAGAAGCATCTGATTGGTTTTTCGGCTTCAAGGCTCACCCTGAGTGTTCCACCAATTGCACTGTTCAGTCCATGCCTTGAAGTAAGATATACACAAGAGTTGCTGGCCTTCTTTCACACCGTGGAACATTTTTATTGTTAGTAGCTAAAACCATCCCCACTATCTCCCACATCCTCACATCCTCACTGAAATACCTTCCTCACTGTCTGTACAGCAGTCTTTATGAGAAGCTCGTTCCTGAGTGCTGGTTTCACGTTTCTAAATAGGAGGAACCTTCTGACCTTTTCCAGAAGCTCACAGGCACCAGGAGAGCCATAAGTCACCCAAACGTGGCAGTAAACCTGCCTGCATGTCTACTCTTTCTTCTCTCTCCCTGGTGCTTTCATATTTCATTCCGTCTCTTGGTGGGCATGGATGTACATACTTACCTAATAGCAAAGTCTCTCGTGGGCTCTCGATAAAGAGCCTGGGGTCCCACCCGGAAGGTTTCATTGGCACAGGCACAGAGATGTTAAATAACCACAGACAAGCTGTAGGTAAAAGCTTCCGGAGCTCACGGGGTTGCGTGATCCCAGATGTGATTATCTTTAACGTGGCAGTGAGCCATACAAAACAGACACTGCTTTAGTCTGGCCTACAGCTTGCAACAACCTGGTGATAAAGCAGGCAGGTATGCAGTCCTGCTCCTGACAGCTTTGGTCCTGCCCAAAACTATCACCCAGAGAGCACAGAGAGGGAATGACAAAGGGAGTCAAAGGAAGGTGACGGATCCCTGGCACTGTCAAGAGCTAGTTGAAATGTTTTCATTTCCAGTTGTGATTGATGAGGCTAAGGAAAGGGTCAACACAAGGATCACCGTTTTCCTTTATTCTCTGAAGAGGCACAAGATAAATTGCAACCAGGCTGCATTTTTTTTTCTGTACTTTACAGCAGTAGTTAGTGATCCCAGTAAACAATCTATTTAATAGCATTATTTGGAGCAATAGTGTGCATCTGTGTTAATTTACAGATTTTGCAAAAGCAGGGCCGAGGGCTACCCACTGGAAAATGGGGATGAGATCCAGCCACATCTCTCCTGGACAAGCTCTTTTCTCACCCTTCTCACCCGACAACAGCAGAGATCTCCATGCAGCCGGTCATTTTCAAGGGGTTTGCAAATATTTTATTTCTGAGTAAAATCTGCTTTTCACAATTATTTGATCAGTTTTGCCTGTTGTATTGGTCATAAAGAAAGCACCTAAATTTTTTTAAAATGCATCTCGGATGCATCCCCTAGCAAATAACATAGTCAAAAGACTTGCTGACTCACTCATGGTCCATTGCTTCTATTATAATGAAATCAATGAAAGAGGCACAGCAGTGTCTTGAGAGACCCTTTATAAGCTGCACAATAAAGTGAAAGGCTTGGATAAGGATGGGCCATTAAGGATTGTGGATTTAAAGCTACATGTGTAGCATACGTGTTTGACCGTACAGAGAATACACAGCAGCTTCCTATTTCCAGTGCCCAGAGTCCTGGCATATTAACATGGAACAAATTAAATAAATTTCAGAGCTTCTAATCCCCTAATACAACCATAGTAAATGATTGTTATTTACTGCAATAATGTGACAGTGATAAATTAAAATAAAACAGGATATAAACTCAGGTAGGTACGCACTAAGATGGACTGCAAATCTTCTCTTTCTCAAGTACAGTACAGGTACTTTTAAGTGGATATTCAAAAATATTCATCAAATATCTAAATTTAGGCTCAAGAGTTTATCACACACACACCAGCTCCATGCACCTCACTGAGAAAGGTCAATGCAGTGCGACCCAGACTGTTCAATGGGTTCTCCAACAGGGAAGCAACTGTTGGGATCAATGGAATGGCAACAAGAATCAAGCTTGGGCACTCACAACTGAAACCTGTAAGTATTATGAAAAATACTTCATTTTACAAAGAAGTAAGGGAAAGATTTATAAAGGAAATCTATATCTGTAGTTCCCTAGGCAAGCTGTCTCTTTCACTGAATACCTCAAGCAGTTTTCACTCTGCTTGAATAACCTGCAATTATTTGCTTAATCAGCTGTTCTGTTCATTGAATCTGGACACCCGATTAGGAAAAGGAACTTCCACCCTATGAATTAGATCATAAGCCAGGTTAAAAGAAACTACCAAATTTCAGACTTGCTGCATGCAAATTTATGAATTTCCACAAACCAGAGAAGCTTTAAAATCGTTTGGCAAACAAATATAAAAAATTAAGTTTTGGGAAAAGTCGCTGACACTATATGAGAGTCCAAGAATAGGAGAAGGAACTGACCATTATTTTGTCCAAATATAGAGGTCTTTAGCTCTGTATTTTGATGATTACTGAGCTTTAAATGGAAGTATAAAATTCAGATGGGATCTTCTAAAAGAGACTCCCACCGAGCACACAGTGTGTCTCAAAGCCTGGCGACAGCCCATTGCCCTCCTATCTTTTCAAAAATTTCTTTTTTTGGCCAATACTGGTTTTAAAAAGAAACTCTCTCAAATGTATAAATAGATCCCATGTCCAACTTGGTTTGTAATCCTTCAAGTAGATCTGTCATTAATGCCCACCCTCCAGAAAAACATAGACGGATGCAGTAGACTATGTAGGTAGGATTTACGTTGGATTTAATTAAAGGAAACTCTTAAATAATCAAGATCCTTTCCCTTCCAATGTAAACATGAATTATGTCCTCTCACACAATAGTGCTCACAGCAGGGACTTCCTGTGGATGTTTTGTTAGCATTTTCACATCTGTTTGCCTGCCTGTGATAGTACAGGTTGCTGCAACACGGGAGAATTTCTTTGCTATAGGCAAAGTGCCCTGTGGCAGTCACTGCCAAGCACAGCACATTATCGAGGCTCCCAAGAGAGCAGAGCAGGTGTGCCCTGTTGGTCTGTCACCATGGCTAAGCAGATTCACAGCTTTCTAAGGCCAGAAGAGAGTATTATGATCACGCCCTAGCTTCACATTTCTCCTTTTGCATGCAAAGGAACATTTGAGCAAGACTGGAACAGGACAGCACTAGAGGAAACTGATATCCTCATTCTTCAGTACTGAACAGAAATGTCAGGTTAGGACCTTGTTTTTCTGACAAAACAAGAGGCAATTATCAGTACTTATGTCTCAGTCTGTAACTTCCACATGGGTTTTACCCATTCTTCTGTGGTGAGGGAATAAGCTCTCTGTTTATAACTAAACCGCTCCTCACTTTCAAGAACAGACTCCCTGAAATTTATGAGGATCATTATGAAAAGCACTCACTTCTTCATTCCCACTGAATATTCAAAAGAGAATCACAGGAAAACAGCCTTTCAATAATTTGGAGCATTAACTTACTGCAAGAATTAACTTAAAATGCAAAGTCCTAGCAACCAGAGCTACCTAAAGGCTACTGGATGGTCTCTAGACCCCCCAGGAGCCTTCACATGTAAGATTGTACTAATTTATAAGACAGGCATCATTTATGGGAAGACACAACCATAATATGAACAAGGAGACTGGGCAAAAACAACCATGGCACATGTCCAGGGATGTGCAATGCCAAAGGGCTGGTGGGTGAACTGCAACCCTTTTGACTCCCCTTTCCTCCTTGTCCTGTCCATAAATCTGTGTCCTCAGCTCTGACAGAAGCTATGAAAAAGCTTCACTTCATGTAGAGAAGAAGTCATAGCTGGAGAGCATCTCTCCTTCCCTCTCTTTTTGGAGCAAAGTGGGATAACAGAAAAGAGCATGAACTTCCAATGAATACATCCTCACAGGAGGCTCTATAACAGATATATAGATATAGATGATATAGATATAGATATAGATATAGATATAGATATAGATATAGATATAGATATAGATATAGATATAGATGATATAGATATATATCTCCCAACCAATCTGGTCTTTGAGAGGACATTTTTCTATAGCCTCAGAAACACCATAGGTACATATATGTGTGTGTATATGCTCACACAGCTGCACTACTAGATCACATTTAGAGCATAATATACAGTCCTGGACTGGCAGGAGAATTTTTAGTCCATCAACAACGAACTCTGGTATTCTATCAGCACTATATTTAACATAAATCGTGTTTGAAGTCTGGTGCATGTTGCTGCCACACAACAGAGGATCTGGGGCTGCCTCAGCTGCCAAGAGTGAAAGACTACTGCTTGTGGATGTAAAGAAGGAGGTTGATTAAAAATATTTGGATGTATGCAAGAAGGGCTAAATTCAGGGAAACACATAAATCAATAGACATCAGCTTTCAGCCTCTCTTGGGGAAGGCCAGAAATTACTCTCACCGGTAGGAAAATAAATTCTAATGAACACTTGCAATATAATGATAAAACTTCAATTCATTTAAATGGAAGCACCTGACTATAAAAAGTAATTGATTACATACTATAAAAGAGAAAAGGCAATTACAGGCACAGAATGCAAGAAAATTCTATTATATACAGGATGAAAATTGCTGTACTGTAAATAAGATAAACTCTCATTTATGTATTTATCTAGAGAAGTTCTGATCTATGGTGGCTACCTCAGAAAACCATTCTGCCCTGTGAAGTTGTTGAGTAAGTAAAATGGAATTTACATCCCAGTGAGCCAGAGAATATAATGTTATCAGTATAAATGCTTTCTTTTTTTTCCTTGGTTATAGTATTATTTTTTCGAATTAAAAACCTGGTCCTGCAAATATTATCTCTCCTGCCCACAAGCAATTTACTGATGTTTAAACATTTCTAATTTGTGCTTGCCCTCAAATAGTCCAAGAACTTACTTATAACAGGACTTTGATCTGAACATGAGGATTCACCAAATAATCTGAGTAAAACACTTTTTAATCTTTGGGTGATTATCAAAAATTTTCATTTGGACTCTACATTTTTGGGAGGGTCACGGGCACTGCAGATTTTTCTATGCACGATTCCTCCCTCCTCGAAACCTTTTAACCTGCAGACAGCAAAGTAGAAACCAGTAAATTACATTCTCTCCTCCTGACCTTTAGGTTAAGCCAAGCCTGCTCTGCAGTGTCACCAATGAAGCAGTCACAGTTTTATTGCCCTCCTTCCAAAAGGCTGCAGAGCATTAAAGCTACACAGTGGTATTGTATTCAAAGGGCAAATCTGAACACATGACACCGGTTTCAAATGCAAATCCTTACTGCTCATAGCAGACCTGATCCAATGCCCACTGAAGTCACTTGGGATGCCATTCCCCTCTTCTAACCTTACACAGTTAAAGCAAAAAATATCTACACCTCAGCCAAATCTTTCCCTTATAGTCAATGAAAGAAAATAGGTCCTTCAGGGTGTGTCTCATCTGACCAGTTTTTGACTTCTACATGAGGACTGAATAAATCTCCCTCCTGGAGCTCCTCTATTTTTCCATTGATTATAAAGTGATCACAACATGACTCAGATGACTTTATGGAAATCTAAAGTTAGTTAAGAGAGACTGGAACCTCTGGCTCACAAAGGTATTTGGTTTTGGTTTTTTTACTCCCTACGAGGCAGCACCATGGCGCAAGTGTGATTCAGGACATGGAAATTTTCAGTCTCTACAGTTGTACCTGTGATGAGGAAAACTTCAAAATAACCTGGAGAAGGAAAGGAGTCTCTAGTTCCTTTCTGAGAAACCCTGAGTGCCCCAGTGTGCTTCTTCAGGGTAACACAGATCTCTGGAGATGAACAGTGAAGTGAGTGTTTATTTAAATTAATTCAAATGCATTAAATTTAAGTTCTGAGTTGCCATGCACTAGGTCAGCGAGCACAGTGTCCTCATTTTACACAGAAGACACCTTATCTGGTCTCATGCAAGCCCCACACATCAACTCCTCAGCCAGGATCTGTCACAGCATTTGGGGAAACCTCGAGCAATTGCAGAGCTGTGCCCTAACCCTGTGCCAGGGGGTGTCCAGCTTGTCCCTACATGTGGATATTTCTGTTTTCAGTGTTCCCCAAAGGTACTGTCTGGCAGACTGGATTGATGGGCAGCAGACAGGGCAGCACAGGGCAAAGAAGGGTACACAGCAATCACTCAGGGGCATGACCATTTCATGAACTTGATCCAAAGGCTGTGAGTGTATAAAATTCACTCTGGTGTAAACTTGCAAAGTGTCTGTTCTGTATAAACAGCTTTCACTGCCCCTGCATTTTCTGCTTGCAACATTTCAGATGCAATTCTAAGTTGTCATCACTGTATCTAATATAATTCAGAGACTGGGCACCGAGAGACGCGGGTAAAAGACTGTTCCTTTTATTCTAACTCTGCTTCTGCTTAAAGTAACTGAAAAACCATATTAAATTATTTGAGAACAGAGTTAATCATCTTCTGTTTTGTTCTGTGAACTGCCAGGAGACACTAAATGCAAATTTAACACTGTAATACTTTCTATTCCTTAGTATTTTAAGAGTTAATTTGGTTTTATACTAATTATTTGATTTATTGTATTTATTACTGAAATTTACATGTTATGAGGGAAAGATTCTAAGTCAGGAGTTTTGCCTGAGTAAGAAGTACAAGTCTATAGCTTCTGTAAATGAAAAGTTGGCTTGTTTTCTCACAGACACATGTAACATTCTGAATGCAACAAAAACAGATTTAGAAAAAGGAAATAATATGAAAAGGAAAAGAAAGAGACTGAATTTCCAGTGATGTACTTTCAGGCATTTGCATTAATACTTAATGCTTCCAGCTCTGCTCTCTCAAGAATCCATAAACAAGATAACTGGCTCCTTTATGAAAGAATAACATGGGTCTAAAAGATTTTATAATGAGATGCAGCTTCTTTTGCAAAAATTACTAAGACTCTAACTGCTAACACAGTACCTGCCCTTAAGAAATGCACATACTTAAATGCATTAATCATAATGTGTTGACTGTATTATCTAAGAAATTGATTTATTTTCCTTCCTTCTGAAGATGTTAATCAGCTCCTGTGGCAGATTTGTTTGAGTGTACAATTCCCAAGCTTTTATGATTTAATTTAAAATAAATTCTGAGACGCAAATTTTTTCTCGTTTTCTTTTTTTCTTGTTACTATATTTCCTCCTCTGCTCCCCAATCCATTCTGGAGGTGAACTTCCCATTTTTTTCAGTCCTGTTTGGAGATTTTAGGCACAAAATCCTCTCTAAGCAAACACAATTACAAACTTTACATTAATTACTTTTGTGATGGTAAGATTCTCAGTTAATTACTCAAGTACACTGGTGAACAGGTTTGAATTTTAACACTGATAATGTGAATGTATTTTCTTTTTATGCCTGGGAAAGCCATCTCTTAACCTAAAGCTTCATACAGCTCTGCACAGCATCAGGTGGTCAGCTCTGAGCCCTGAGGACAGATTTGTGCAAACATAAAGGCTTCATTGCTGCAGATGAACCATAGTTCCAGTAACGTGTTTGCAGCTGATCTCTTCATTTTTTTACTGCAAAAAATACAAATAAAATAGAATATAATCCCCACTTATTTTCATCATTGTGTTGGATTGATCTAAGATTTGTCATCCTTTTTTTCTGACCTAGTGCATGGGAATGGCCCTCCAGTCACACCTGGCATGTGTAGACAGATTGGAAAGAATTCTGGTATCGGAACCACTAAGGCACAAATTGGTCCTGTAAAATAGGAAACAAACTAATTTACTTAGTCTGTTACACTTATTGAAACTGTATTGTGATTTGGCTTCATTTCACATCTTTGCTTCCTGACATTTTTCTTAGACTTACTCTCAATTCTGCACAAAACTTCAGCACCCAAGAGCACGCAGAAATAACATAGAAATCCAGTGCTTAGTAATGTTCATTTTTATTGTGTTAAACATCTGAAAAGAATTCTTTAAGTTCATTCAGTAAGTTCCACAGCTTTCCATTCTCCAAGGAATGGCCTTGAAAAGATAAATGCACCCTGAATTCCATGGAGAAGACAGGGGAAGAGTGGGGTAACTGGACTACAGGACTGAGCATTTATTTTACATGAGTACTACTGGACAAAGAAGCAGACTGGGACTTGTAACTCCACGACTGAATGTTGGAGACCCTGCTAATGGGAAGTGACTTTGGGAGATTTGCCACAGAAAGGGAAGTTTGCTTCTGTCTTTTCTCCACTCCATGATGTTTTGTTTAACTCCTTTTTTCCCGAGGTGAAACAGGTCAGTTCATAGATCTGGCTGAGTTCAGCACATAGGGGAACTGGTTAATAATGATTTTGCACCCTTCCCATTCATACAGATCAGATCAGTGTTTTGGCATGTTGACTTGAACAGGAACCTCAGTCTCAGGTCTCCATTTACAGCCCTGAAGAAGGTATTTACTTTCAGATGCAATTGTGAGGAGAATGCCTCTTCAGATGGATTTCGCTTCTGACAAAATCCTGTTACACATGTTTGAAATAAAGTAGAACCAAGCTGGCCCTCCTTTCCTCTCTATTTTTTTCTTCTTTTTTTTAATTTTCAAGCTAAATGTGACTTTTTGTCAAGACAGATTAGTCCCTTCTAAAAGAAAAAAAGTTGGCTTGGTCCAGGCACCGTCACAAGGCAGCATCTTGGGCTTAGCTCTGAACAGAGTTAATTCAGGCGAGCATTCACAGGGAAGACCAAGAGCAGTTGAGTACAGCAGCCCTAACTTTTGATAAACAGTCTTGTTGCCACCCTGCCACCCTTCTGCAGTCAGTCTCACCCCGTACCGTGTACCTCTTTCTGCAGAGCAGCATGGCCAAAATGGGATTGAAGTCAATGGAGTTATTTCAGCCCATGACAGATCCCCATGCCTGACAATAATCCAGCTTTCCTCTGCATTTAATGTCGCCCTAGCAGAGCACTCTGAGCAGCAGCATATACTGATAGGACTTTCTGTGGAAGCTCTCCACTAGCAGTGCCTGCTCCCCCTCCAGCCAGAGCAGCACCAGCCCAACACCTCTGATTTTGGGGTTCATTTTGTTTAGTGCGGGGGAAAAGGGAAAAAAACCAAAACAGGCTGAAACTTTTCTCAGTGAATGACCCTGAACATACATAGCTGAAGGAAAGGATGGGAGATGGCTGATGATTGTCAGTTAAATTCAAGGTGCTCACTACTCAACAAAAACGCCATAGGAATCCTGAAGGTGACTGTGGTATTTCAGAGTGGTTCTGCTGCTGTTGTTGCTCTCGGGTTTTTTTCTCAAATCTTGAACCGAGACTTTTCTTCCAGAAATGAAAAAGAATTCCTGAGCTAATGTGTTATTGAAGCACTGTAAAACAATGCATTCCCTTTACTTCTAGGGCACATTTTGTGTTCAAAATAAAACAGTAACAAAAATAAAATTACTTCTATGCTATTCAGAAGAGGACTTTGTTAGGCAGCCAAGAATTTTCCCTCATTATTTCAGGCTGTCATTGAGCCTGACTTTCATAATAATAATATTTTTATTACTTTGCAATAATAGGAAACACGAGCCAACACTATCCAGATATAGCTGAGATGACTGATCACAGCTCCCAGGACTGCACACATAGCTCACAGCACTAGGGACACCCTTGTCTTCCTTAACACAGAGCACACATCTAGAATTGCAAAGAAATCCCACCACCAGCCCCTGGCACAGCTTGGCAGAAGAGTCCTCAGGGAAGCACACAGGAGCTCCTATCCCAGAAACAAATGAAGGGGATCTTCAAAGGGAGCCTCAGAGAAAAGGAGCAGATTTAAGAATATAGGGTATCCAGGAGATGTCACATGCGCCAACAATCCCTTGAGAGGCTTTGGGCATACCTGTAGTGATATCCTTATTTGAGAGTGATGAATTTCCTATGTTTTTAGGATATCATGTTCATTCAGACCCCTCTCTCTTCAGCTTGCACAGCCCTATGTCCTTCTCTCTCTCATCACCTGTTACGAAGTCCCCATCTGTAGCTGGATGTGTATGCTTGCTCCAGAGGTTTATCACCCTTCTACTTAAATCCCATCCTGTTTTGGTTTTGCCATTATTTCAGCACCTGCTTACAGGAATATAGTTTATGCCATTGGCTCTTGCAGTAAGTTGAAGGATCTGGCAGAAGTTTCCTATTTGTTCTTCCCTTGGTCACTCTATCTGATAAGAAGTTCATGACACTTTCCTGTCTCAGATTTCTATTTTTGATGTACTTCAGAACAAAGCATTCCCCAACTTATTTCAGGAAGCTTCTGAGAGCTGAGAGCAGATTTTCTGTGTTTTCTTTTTTATTATATCTAAACTAGGGATATATACACTCTGTGAATGTTTCCTTCTTTTAAGGAAATACAGGGTTGAGGAGGGTGTTTCTCTGATCTGACAACACCATGCTACATGCTTCATGACTGGGTTCATATTCCTTCCATCTATACCACTCTGTTTATTGACACCCATGCCATCCCCTGCACTCAACTCTATTAGACTCTATGGAAAGTAGTCCTTCATTTTTCTCATTAAGACAAAAATTCCCACAAATATTTTTCCCAGGTTTTAAACTAGTTACAAACAGAACCAGAGCCAATTATCACCATATCCATTAAATGATCATTTTAGCAGGAGAAAATCAGGAGAAATCATGCTTTATCTGGAAAACAAAATAGCCCATCAATCTGCAATCCCTTTTCCAAAGCATCCCTACATCACTGTTAGCTAAAGGAAACTGCTACCTCACCACAGCCTCCATCTCCTCTCTAATAAAAAGGCTAGAGATATTTGAAAGCAGTTATGACCACATGTGCGTAAGCTCTCTGATTTCTAATCTATGCTGTGGGGAGAGCACTTTATACTCTTTGTCCCCTTGTAACCCTATTCTGCTCTCTGAACACCCAGACTGAAGGTTTACCTGGTCATGCTTCCACAAGATGAGTCACTCTCCCTATAACTACTCATTGCCACGCCATCTACCAGTTCTCTCCACCTCACTCATTAAAATTAATTAAGCTGAGGCAAATATTTTCCTATAAAAAGGTTATAAAAAATGTCCATTGCCCCACTAAAAGTGGGGAATGCCATCTGAGCTATTTGAAATAATTATTAACTTTTAGTATGGTTAATATCGTGTGGTTGCCTGATTTCCAGGCCTCTTTCAAGAGTAAATAGTTCATATAGCAAGAGCCAACAAATTCTTGGGATGTTTTTTACAGTAAGTATGAGATTCTGAGCTGACACAGATGTCCTGCTAACTAGCCAGAAAATGGGACTGCCCCGACTACTGTAGTGCTATGCCAGTGAAAGAATCTGCCTCTTCATCTAGTGCTTTGAGGATAATTTGAGGCCAAAATCTATTCCCAGCTGAAAGAACAAGCTGTGTTCAACCCAGAAATTACAAACAGCTATTCCTTCAGTTTAGGCAATCCATAGGAAATAAGCACTTTGCCTTCTGGCCGAGTGCCGTTTGCTCAATACTCTGCTGTCTACCCAAATGGCAAAATAGATATTCCAGTACCATCTGATACATTTGCTAGGTTACATGCAAAGATGTAGTTCTATCAGCAATTTGGTTTGTAGGTACAAAAACTGTATCTACGAAGTCTTCTATTAAGTACCATCAAGCACAAAGAGATTTGTCACAAGCACCTCAACTTCCTACAGAGGTTATGAACCAAATCAATGGACCTAAAATCTAATACTTTAGTCCTGGTTAGTACTCTCTTTCTTGAATTTTGCCAGCCCATGTCCATTTCCACACAAAGCCCAAGAACTCAGATTCTTATACCCATCCTTTCCCCCAAACAATTATAGAGAATGGATGCATTCTCCTCGAGTTAATTCTCCTGTAACCTGTGGACATGCGAAGACAACTACCCATGGCCATCACTTGTTTCAGACAAGTACTTTGATATAAACTTTATGACAACTTCAGAATTTACGGTAATCTGACACACAGATTATTAATTATAATTTCCCCAGTTTATAATGCCCAAGCTTCTTGGGCTATTAGATACCTTTGTCCATTAACTGCCTTAAAAAGTTTTGTGATTAGGAGAAGTGTGTCTTCCTGTATCAGATGCTTCCATAATAGTCAGACCATTCTGTAACTCTCACCACAGGGAAAATAAACTCTTAAGTGCATCAGTACTATATATTTTCTCAAATGGATACACTGACTGAACATGTGATGTACACAATGTTTTTTATGTAGACGGTTTGACAGTCAAAGATAGAGCAAGTCCTACGGGTTTTTTGTTTGAAAACTCTGGTCTTAGCCATATACTTATGTTTTCTTCAAAGTTATGTGGAGATAAGATCTTTCATTTAGTTAATAAGAAAATCCCACTCCATCTCCATCTTATCTTCACGTTCTTTGTCAGGCCTTGTGGCTGGAGTCCGCTTCACTGTGCACAGTGTGCATGTGTTCTGATTCCTGCTCCCCCATCATGCACCACTCAGCACAAAGAAAGAAGTGACTGGAGAGATGCCCACTTATCAGTCATTGTCAGGAGCTGGTGGTGACAGCGGGAAAGCTAACAGCCCAGAAATCTCTTAAACAACCAAAGGGCAAGAGAGGAAAGGAATCAAAATAAAATAAGGTTGCAGACAGTGGAAGAGCGAAGACTGTGGTTTAAAGTATATGGACACTTTATTGGCACAAAAATAGATGCTACAGGAGTGACATGTGTTTGTATGCATAGAAGTAATTAATTGATAAATTGGCATTGTTCCATGTTTAAAAACATTTTTTCAAAGTTTTTCAAACTAAAAAGTCAAATATTATGTATTGAAAATATTTCATATTTTATGTCTTTGTGTATTTCTTTATTTGCTGTCTACTAGGATTTTTTTCAGGTATATGTATTGGCTTAGAAATTATTCTAACTTCCATTTAAAACGTTATCTTGAAACATTCACTCTCAGCAGTGTTTTAAAAGAATATGCAAATACATCTGTCTTCACTCTTCTGAATATTGAGGGACTAGTCGGCTAATCTTCCACTTCTTTAAAGTAAACTGAACGATACCTTTTAAAAGGAATTAAATTAAATTTTCTGCTGAAAATTGAGGTGTTCAGTAGTGGTGGAGCTGGATATAGAGCTCCTTCAAATAGTGTGAGAAGGCAGACTACTTCCACAGTATTTCAGTGTTACGTTCTTAATAAAAAAAAAAAATCCCTTGCACAGTTTTAAGCAGATTTAGGGTTCCTTAAAGGTGAGTAAGTCACCACAAAGCAACTAAGAACCACGCAGTGAATTTCTGCTCCATGCCCCAGGGCTCTAACTAAACTATTTGTCTTTGTGGTAGCAGAATGTTCAGACAATGGGAAGAGCTGAGCAGTCTGCTCCAGGAGGGGATGTTAAAGAGCAGGTTAGACTGCACCCATAAGCAGTGAGAGTGTGTACATGCTGTTTCCCTACAGGGAGGTGCAAAGCATTGCCTCAGGGCCTTTTTGCAGCTTCAGACTTGTTTCCACCACCCTCATGTGTCAGAGTTGGGAAGCAGTAAACCATCAACCCCACCCCTGGAGCAGGTCATCGTATTTATAATCGCCACATGTTCACACACTGACCCACCTCAATTCCTACTTTTGCTCTTCTGCAATGCCATGTGTCTGCCAGATAAAACAACATGAAAGAAAATCCCACAACTGCATATACATTTTTCTTTCAACAAGTCCAAACCTGTCTTCAACCCGTGACTCACCCTAACTCACCCAAGCCCTGGGGTAGCCCTCGCTTGGGGTGAGCTTTTGGCCTCCTGGAGCTCAGCAAGGGGGAAATCCTATATGCAAGCCCTGGGGGATCATTCCACGTACACTGGTGCCTTGAAAGTAGCAGATGCAGTTGTTCCCACCACCACCTCATCCTGGTTTTATCAGCAGCTGGATATGCACAGCACTTTGCAGTCCCATCTGGCCAGCTTTAGCCAGAGGTTTCAGCTTATTCTGCTTAGCTGTGGGGCACCGCACACTGCAGCAAGGTGCTACAGGAGAAGAAAGTAAATGAGGAGGAGACAGCAGAGGGTTGACAGGACAGACCCAGCTCTTCAAGTGGCTCTGTGCTCAGCCAAGGGGATTTCCCTGCACTTGGGGTGCAAACTCAGCTGCCTTTGGGGCTACATGTCATCCAAACAAGCTGGAACAGTGCAGCCATTCTTCAAAGGAGCCTGCCTCCAGGAGCTGAGCAACTACAGGGCAAGATTTATCCATCCATGATCAGGGATAAAGCAGCACATCTTGCAGTCTTTTCATTATTTTGTCTGTTAAGGATTTGTCTTAAATCCTTACAGAGTGTCAGCCATGTAAAAGTTCACATAGCATCTCCTGTTAAATCGTCATTGTTATGTTGGGAAGGACAACTAAACTCCAAATGGATTTTGAAGCATTTCACTTAGCTGAGAGTGGCTCACTGCAGTCCTAATGCATTAATTTCATTTTCTGAGCTTTACATCAGGCTGACAAGATAAACAGTTTCAGAAAAACATTTTTCAGTAATTCATAAACAAAAACCCCAGCACTGGGGGTCTGAGAAATCTTTTTCTCGTAAAAAAGTGTGATGCATCTAAAATACGTGTTGACCATCAATGTAATCTGTAGATAAACAAAAATCTGAGTATTTCCTTATTCTCACTTGTCTATACTTGGTATTAACATAACATAGAGTAAACAAGAACAGACAGTCAATTTGTTTTATACATAAACAATATTTGAAAATATAGACGCATTACCAACAATTCTTAGCTTATTATTCTAAAAGGGTTTTGTAAATTGTTCTCCTTAATATACTACCACAATTTTTATAAATTGCTCTATTAGCACAATTTATGGAAATTGTGTCATGCAGACTGTTAGTAAATTGAGTCTGGTTTTCTCATTTATTTCCATTTTTCTTTGCGAGGGCACAATTCAGCAGAAATACAAGGATCAGATCCTTCTCTCATCTACACCAGACAGTTTCTGAGTTACTACACTGGACTCATTTTAATAAAGTGAGCCTAGATCCTGATTTTCCATGTTGTTAATTCCATGAAAGAAAAAATTCTTCAAAATGTTGCTGCAGCTGAGATGAAATTAGTTTACCCATTACTAACAGGATGCTCAAATATTTCTTTTTTTGTCTTACCACAGTATTAGGCTAGACAGTGAATTTTAGTTTCATCTAAAGTAATGTGGTTAAATTGCCCATAGAATTATTGCCATTTAACCAAGTTTTGAGCAAATTATCAATGCTGAGAGAAAAAACAGCATGCATAAGAAATTAGCAAAGTGTGTAGAAAAGGCAAAGACAATTAACAAAAATGTAGAAATTATCCTCACTCTAGGCTGACTTCCAAGGACTCTGGTAGCAATTCCCCACCGCACACAAACCTGAGTGAAGCTCCTTTCATTAGACTTTTTCCTCTATCGTAAACAATATGGGCCACATTTTTGAAGACTTGCCTTCCAGAAGATACAGCATTGCATTGCAAACAACTTAATCCCAAATATTTGGAAAATGTGGGGCTAGATCCTGAGTGCTTTCAAAGAACAAAAGGAATCCCATGAGGTCTTCAAAAAGTTTTGTGCAAAATCTTTAATATTTCCAGTCTTAGGACAATATCCTGGGATCTCCCAAGAAACACCGCAAATTTCTCTAATGTTTAGAGGACCTAAGGAATAAGGATCATGTATAAACTGGAAAAATAAGAAGGGGAAAGAGTCACCCTAAAGAGGAGGAGGATGATTCTGCTTCTCCAGTCTCCAAAGGCTCACAGAGGCAGCAACAGGCTTGACAGTAGAGGGAAATAAATGTCCCCATCCCTTCCCTCCATAACAGGCATTTCATGAAGGAGAGGCACAGGAAGCCAATCTTGTCAGGAAAGGTTAATAGAGGTGCTGGAGGTTGGAAGCATTGGGGAGTGGGGTGTTACACAAGGAGACAGCCCAGAAAGGCTGCCAGAAGTACCCTGTCTCACCAGCAGCAGGACAGAGGAAAGTAGGAAGCACCTGGGAGGTCAGAGGGGAGACAACAGAGACAGGCACAGAAAGTAGAAGGCATTAGACCAGGTGAGGTATAGAGAAAATGCATCTCGCTGTTGGACAGGGGTGAGAAACAAGATACACTGGAGATACATTTAAGGACAACTAACAGTTTCAGAGCAGGACTAGGTAAGGCAGAAAAGTGAGATTGCTGCAAGGTGTAATTTTTCATCAGACCAAGAGATTTTGGCAGGTTTTGCCATCCTGAGTGCCAAGGGGCCTAGTAATGAGCCTCCAGGCTTTGGGGTAGGAGTATTCTTTGGGATGCAGAGGTTCTGCAATTTCACTCACCCACACCTCCTGCCTTTTGCCCCTCTTGCCACTCTAGAGACAGCAACTGAGTCTTAAAATGTGCTTGTGTATTACTCAATACTGAGCTCAAACTCAAGTCTTACTTTACTAAGCATAGTAATATAACTTGTGTTCTTTCATCTGATGGGAAGCACTTGTAAGACAACTGGGGCCCTGATTAAGATGGAGCAATTTACCCTTATTGTTATAGGAGCAATTTGCAGATCATTTGTTTCTTTAATATTGATAAAGGCTTAGACAAAAAAAGGAAATACATCCTGATCAAGATACAAACATATTTTAAAAAGGAAAACAAATATATAAAATGAAATAAAAAGCTCAAGAATTGAAATAAAAATTGACTTTTTCCATGTTTTATATTAATTTTCCCTTTAAATATATATTTTAAAATTAGTTTCATAGTTTCATAACTTAAATAAACATTTCCAGAGGAATATAAAAATGCAAATGTTATAAGAAACCATGTAACAAGGGTCCTTCAACAACAGCCATGTCACTGTAATACAAGCATGAACTGAAGTCACATAACCTCGTGGTATATAGCCCCTAAGAAGAGAAACAAAAGTTTCATTATTTTTCTTTCATCTTCTGACTTTAGCCAAGAATAACCAGATCACCAGTGGGTCATCAGTTAGCACTCTCCTCGTCCACTTTTCCCCTCTCTAGTTTTCTTTTTAGACAGCTTTACTATCGCAGACACGAATGACACAAATAGAATCATCACAGAGTCATAGAATGGTTTGGGTTGGAAAGGACCTTAATGATCAAAAATTTTTAACCTCCCTGCCATGGACAGGGACGCCTTCCACCAGATCAGGTTTCTCAGAGCCCCATCCAGCCTGGTCTTGAACACTGACAGGGATGGGACATCCATAACCTCTCTGGGCAACCTGTTTCAGTGCCTCACCACACACACAGTAAAGAATTTCTTCCTAATATCTAATGTAAACCTTCCCTTTCTCAGTTTGAAATCATTCCCCTTTGTCCTATAACTACATGCCCCCGTAAAATGTCCCACTCTGACTTTCTTGTAGGTTCCCTTCAGACACTGAAAGGCTGCTATAACGATACCACCATCATATTTGTGTAAATGAATGTACAGCAGAATGCAGGTCTCCACAACCATCTGTGCTTTATTTAAATATCACATACATTCACATACTTGCAGGCATCTAATAATGAGCAAGCAATGAGGTGTTTAAGGAGCAGGAGAGGGTCCATTTCAGGGAAGCTTTTGCCCTAACTCAAATCACTGTTATATTTTCAGGGTGTGTGACTCATCCTACGAGCTTTTTCTTCCCCTCCCAACATAGGTAGAACAGTGAACAAGAAATAAATGAGAGGGTTTCAACATGTACTACTAGAGAGAAATAATTAGTGACTCTGAAGACTTAAGAAAGGGAGCTTCCATTGTAACACTCAGCTTGCACTTGCAGGCATTTTTTTTATTCTCTTGTTAGAATGAAAAACAGGATAAGGACTCTTGATCACAGCTTCTGCTTCACTTTCATTGCCCTTGATGTGACAATAGTTTAAAATATTTTCTCAGTCCCCAAATTCTTCAAATAAATACCATGAATAGACTGTTTTACACAGACACCAAGAAATGACTAAAAATTACGTAGAATACACATTCCATCCAGAACACTGAAAAAAAAAAAATGTTCTGGTAATGGAGAGAGCAGGAAAGATTTTGAAGCATCATTAGTGTCTAGGATACAAGTCTCTATGCAGACTTCAAATACATGTGCAGGAAGTCAGAACCTGCCCTATTACCAAGCAATGAAGGATATAAGGAACCAGCTGAAGTTCTCCCACTAAAAAGCTGATTGCATAGCCATACCTGGTAAGAATAAATCTCTTTACAGAGTCTGAACTTTAACTACTGAACTTTACCTGCTAAGCACCTACTTAGAGAAAAAAGAACAGTAAGTTTTACCTAAGGTGAAGGATGAAAGAATGAAATACGTAATTCCAATAAAAGAGGCATCTAGGAGAGACCAATCCAGGCAATTCAAAGACGAAAAAGATGAGCAGACATGACACAGAGACAGTCATTACAGCAGGGAAGGGATGAAGACAAGTCTGGGGAGAAAAGGATGCAGTAGAGGGTTGAGCAAAGTAAGATAACCGGAGAGTAGTTGAAAGCTACAAGGGAGGTTGCAGATAATAGGTGAAAAGTCGGAAGACCTGCTTTTAGGGAAGATTAGAATCAGTTTCAATTGAATTCCCTTTACAGGGCAGGTGATGGGACTGTCCATTCAGATGGCTGGGCAATAGGGTTAAGAAACCCTAGTATTTGCTCAGGGGACAACTCCAGCTCAGACAGAAGTCTCTTGGAGCACATCTTTTCCCATCCCTTCTCTTATGTATTTACCTTAGGAGCACGTTTAAAGGGGGGCTTTTTCTGCTCCAGGCTTTTACGACAGCTGGGAGTTTTAAGCTGTTCAAATATGTCCGCGTGTCAGATGCTTGCTTTGCTCTGGGGAATTTGGAAATTTTATAAGGGCACACTGCACATTTCACCCCTACAGAGGGTACATTTTAAGAGAGCCCTGCTTTTGCAAGTGCTTCTTAATTTAAATAACCCACCTTTCTCTGGGATTTTAAATTAAGAATTCTGGTGTTTTCTCTCTGTTTTTCTCATTTTTTGGATTCTTTTTTCCCTCTTCATTGTACCAAAGTCTGTCCCATTGGTCCAAAACTAATACAGTAATTTGACAGCAAATGTTCCTTTTTTTAAAAAAGACAGGGATATGAGAAGGTAAAAAATAAGTTCAATAAATACTCCAGAACAACAGAAAAAATAATCAAGGGACAGTGTGAGGCAAGTACCATCTTTTTTCTTTCTGGTGTGGTTTATACACATCCTATTTTTGCTCATTTTCAAAGCAGCCTTTGTAACCTTCAAACCATATAGTAGAGCCTTCTTATTCTGTCTGTAATAGCTTTTTATACTCATGCTAATTTAAGTCAACCTAATTTCCAGTTTCCATACAAATGCTTCTTGGGCTTGGGTAAGTGGGAAGATGGTGATTCAGCCAGTGGGTCTCTCGCTACCCTTCCTCACTATCCCAGCACAGGGAGGGTTTGTAGCTGTGCTCTTCACACTGTTTCTGTCACACAACTCACCTCAGCTCCTTTTACCCAGATTTGCTTCCTGAGGGCCCTGAGCAAGCCGGCCTCTGATCCAGCTGAATCCAGCTTTCTGCCCACCTGTGGTCTCCATTTTGCTGCTTTTTCTCCTTCCCACGCCAGGAGTCAGAACCTCTGTACTTTCCTCCCTCCCTAGCACTCACAGCCTGCTGGTTAGGAGTTAACCCCAGGCTCTCTCTTCTGCTTTCTGTATCTTCTGAAGAAAAGTCACCTACTGTTCTTAGCCATCTCCATCTAATCTGTTTCTTCATTGTATTCCTGGATGTCTTCGTAAATAAAACCCTTCTTGCCCAGTAGTTTCTGCAGGATCACCCAAATTAATCATCCTCATTTGGGGATCACTGGAGAAGTCCTGACATGTTTTGCCCTTGATGATTTCTCATCTCATTGATCTACTCTACAATATGATTCCACTAACATTTGTACTGTCAGAACCAAGGGGATGCTAAACAGCATAATTAATCTGAAAAGAAAGAAAATGTCTCTGCCCCACAGGAAAAGGTTTAAAACAAATTATAGTTTTGATAACTGCAGGACTTTCAACTTTGTGCTTAAGTATTGGGAGCTTTTGTCAGAACAGAAAGAACTGGAAGAAAATATCAGTAAACCAATATAAGCTATTTGCATATTCGACTTGCTACTTGCAAAAAGAGATGAACAAGGTTCCCCTCAGATAAGTTAGAGAGCAAAGGCAATTTTCCTTGTTTTAACATCAGCCCTTTCTGTTCCCTAATCAGGCTGCCATTGTCTAGTCTCTCTCTACTTCTCATATACCAAGTTTCCTTACTTTTTAATGACCAGAAAATTTTGTTCGCAGCTCATTATCAAAGTAAATTCTCCCACAATTGATTTTCTAGACATACAAACACAGAAAATATGTAAGTAATAATTTGCATTTCATTTCTCCATCTTCAGAAGATTGACTAGGAAAAGACTGCAACCCTCCACTGTGTTTCTGCAAACACACAAAAGCATCCATCATCTAATGAGAACACTCATCTCATTTACATGCCTGAACTTGAAGTGATCGATTACAAAAGAGGGACTGTATCTGTACATGAATGCCAAATATTGGTGGAAGACATGTCGGGACATGTGGGCTAACAGCATTTTGGAGAAGTTTGGCTTTTCAACATTTACATAAGCCTTCCAGATTCCATAAAATCCTCATGGGGTTATGCTACCTTACTGAGGTGCCCTAAATGATGAATGAGTGGCATGGCATCCCATCCATCAGAAGACAGGGAAGACAGGAAATGGGGAAGGTAGGAATAGTTTCGGCAAGATATGAACTCTGCCTGCCTTTCAGCTGATACAGTACCACCAGAGTGATTCTGCAAAAACAAGTAAAGCTTGTTCTGTTTGTTCTCCAAAGCCTTTCAAAGCTCCCCCTCTGGTTTTCCAGGACTTCTGTAGTTTGGTTAGACACACCTGCACACTTTTCTGCTGTGTGCTGTTTTCTGTTCACCACTTCCCCACTCTCAGGCACAACAACCCTGAAAAAAGAAAGCAGTGGCCACTAACAAGAAGTTTTCTGCACAAAACACTGTCAAAGCCACTGCTGGACCAGAGAACATTTTTTCCTCTTCAAACCTGCAAGTAAAATTCTATTTTGTATCATTTCAAAAGTATTGCTCTTCAACTATTATGGCTTTAATATGTTTTCTATGTCTCTACAGGGCTCAGACCAAGAGCAAAGCTGTCATGATCAAGAACAACCCGAGTCAGAACTTCGAGCTGTCTGACAGATTTTGTGTGTCATGCAACAGCTCTGTGTTCCCTGCTGCAAATTCTACATAATAATGACAATCTGTGCTGCTTCCAGAGACTGTCCACAAGCCAGAAGTGTCCAAAACATGGATAAAGACAGTCCCTGCGAGCAAGGCCAAGAACAGCATTGTCAGTCTGGTCTACCAGGCACACACCTGAGCTACAGACCAAAAAAATCATCAAAAAAGAAGCCTCATTGGTCACAAAGAGATAAAGGCATTTCCTTCCTGTTTCTAGAAAGTTTTCAGATACGAAGCTGTAAAGTGGTGGATAAGAAAAAATCCTTCCTGATTTACATCTCCTGAAACAGATTTAATTAGTTGTGGAGTATCATAAAATGCCTAGGAAGTAGCCACTTGCTGATGTATTCACCTGGGAGCAATTTGAGGAACTGTTCTTCAGCCCTGTAGAAATGCGAGATGAAAGAATAGACAGATCATTAGCCAACAATGAAATTAAAAAGAAAAATACAGTGACTGGAAAAAGCAATTATCACCGCCATTAAATTTTCTCCAATTCGCTATCAAGTGTGGCTGGACAAAGGGACAACAATTGGTGTCCTGACACTTCCTTGGTGAGCTGCTGCAGTCAGGACAAACGGAGATGAAATGCAGCCCCCAGCACTGAGGGCTAGGTAGGACTTTGGCATATCAAATCACTCGCTCCCAGGATCACAAAATGTTCACAGGGAGCTGGAGAAGTAAAGCTGGCACTGATGAATAATTCAGAGACAGGACCTGAATTTGGAGTCGCTACTCATACCTGAAGCGGGTTGCTGTTTTGCCTACAGAAGAGCCGTTGGGACTTCTAAATAAAGTCGTTATTTTTCATAACGTGTGTGAAGCAGTCAGCAAGAGTCCTCTTCTGCTCTCCATGGGCAACCCTCTTGCAGGGCAGAGGCCTCCTTCTGCTGACTCTTAGTAACTGCATGACTTGGTGAACAGCCACAAAATCCTCCTGGATGACACTGGACCAGGTATCCATGGCAAGGTCTGCCTGAACCTTCTGTCAGTTCCAGGTGGTGATTCCTGTGCCTGTCTGCACCTCAGGGACTTCCTTTCCTAAGCCATGCCACAGTCATTCTCCCCTCTTAAGGTAACAGACTTAGGGCTACAGCTACCTCACACAGAACAAGCTTTAAAATACTTTATTAAATTACCAAGAACACACACCAGTAATTTTCTAGCTTGTTTTCTTAACTGTATACAGGAATTTTAGTAGATCATCATCCTCCAAGAATGCTGTCAAATGAAGATCTCCAAACTAAGAGGATAAAGTTTCTTTCAAATACTCATAATGCTTGTGATTAAATATGTATATTCCTTATTTCTATTTTTCAGGCTTGCTTTGAAGAATAGGTCATATTTAATGTCCACCATATGGGAAACAGCCCACCAAATGAAACACGACTTGGGATAATTTCATGGGTATTCAGAAGAACACAAAATTAATTAATTTTCCTTCTGGTTCTCAAAATTTACCTAGACACAAAGGGACATTTTATGAGATGCTAATTTTCTTTCTGTCCCAAAATACCACAGGAATAATTTTATTGATGTATTTTACTATTTCAAATGCTTGTCCTGATCAGAAATGAAAAAATTCAAAGGATGAACAAACGTGAAAGGTTAGCAAAACATATTTGAACCTCAAAAATGTTACATTTGCAGTTCTGGAGAAATCTAAATGTCATTTCTTGCAAACAGATTTTCCCACAGCTCTCCTTAATTCTTAGAGAACATGATAACAAGGATACAGGCAAGAGATAAAACCAAGATTAATGAGACATAAGTGAGGCACTTAATAGTTGAATCTGTGGGATGATATGCACAGGAAAATGATGAAATGGTCATGAAGCATGATTCAAGAGTGAACTTCACAAGAAAAAATATGTATCACAGGAAATATATTTGCATTTTAAGAGGAGAGAACCCAATAACCCAGCAGGGCATTTCCGTTTCTAATTACTTGCTACTGTGATTCAGTGACTGGATTCTGGGTTTTGTGAAAATGCTTCCATACACTGCATGAAAGAGATCAAAAGTCATCCATTTTTATGCTAATGTAAAGGAGTTCAATCTCAATACAAGATCTGCTTTCACAGATCCTTATCGAAATACAGCATCCAATTAAAAGCAGCCCAATACCTTTATTGACATAAAGCTCTATAGCAGCGTGCACATTTGCAGTGTCCTACACCATCTTAGTCAATTCTTTTTAAGTAATTCATTGCTCAGGTTACAAATTTCTCTGCTTTGTTTGCTGATAAACACAACCTTTATTTTCACATTTCCACTCATCCAGGATCCTGGACCAGGAGTACAGAGCTAGAAAGTACCCCACAGAATATAAGAAAGAGGCTAAATTATTTTGAAGTATTTTTGACAACTAGTGTAAAACACCGGAAGACCTCAGATGGTCTTTTTGCAAAATATGGGCTATTTGTCCCATTTGTCCTAACATTTTCCTTGGAGAATAATATATTCTTTTAATGCTGTGATTTTTTTTCTTTAATGACGATGCTGAAGATTGTCTTTTCCCATTTTTTGTCACACTGAACCACCAATCATAATTTTTAGATCATTTCTCTCAAAGGAAAGACATTTTATTCACACTGATAGCACTCTGATATGAGTGTTAGCTGATAGTAAGCAAAATGGGAAATTATCAAGATGCCAATATTTTTCAAAGATATTCCTGAGAACAGATGAGTCTAGGTTTTATATTAGCCTTAAATTTGCTTTAATATAAAGTTTCATAGTTCCAATTTAAAAAATAATTTATGACAAACACAGTCGTTCTCTGTATCACAAGGTGCTACAGTTCCATGGTGATTTCGGAAGGTGACTTTTCACTACTTTCTGGGTGTATGATTCTTACTCTATGAATAGTAGGGGTTTTTTTTTATTCTGGAAGATTCATTTGTTGAAGATTAATTAATAAGCTTCAAGCAGCCTACTTTTGCCCTCATCTTCTGTCATATTAAGGACTTCACCCCATCCGACAGCATGAATCAGAAACTGATAGTGGGGCCTCTCATTGCACCTTGTAAATGAAACACATATACAGGTACCAGAAATTAGTTTCCTTCCTCAAAGCCAGAACCTTCTGGGACAGAAGGACAGGAGTACAGTCCAAACCACTAGACTTTGGAAGGAAATTTGAGACAGGACAGGTAGCAATAAAAGAGAAGAGACAGAAGAAAGTCAGGTTTTTCCTTCCTCTAGGCTCTACTGACGTAGTAAAATTTTATTAGAAATAGGATCCATCACATCCATCCATGTTAAAAGGGTTCAAAACCTGGCTGCTTTTCTCTGCTTTGCTTGACAACCAAATGCAGCAGCAGGAGAAGGGACGGAGGAGGATGGCAGCATTTGGTACCCGCTGCCATAAGGTGTTCAAGTTCTTGGGGTGAGAGGACTGTGGCTTTACATGTACCTCATTTATGCTACAGTTTATAAGACAAGAATTTGATATATGAATGAACACAAAACTGAATTTAGGAAAGGCAAAAAATAGTATTATTAGGACAAAACAGGCCTCCGTAAACCCCTTGCTGTGCAGCAGGGCATGCAAGTGGCTGTCCCCACCACTGGCCCCTTGCCCAGGGAACAGGGCGGCATCCAGCCTCGGAGCCGTGGCAGCCACAGGTCAGCAGACAGCCCTACTCATCCTCTCCATCCTGCCTCTGGGAGCTGGGGAAGAGGCTCAGCCCCTGTCCCCTCTGGCATCCCACACAGAGACCAGCCTGTAAGAAGACTGTAGATGTGATTCACTCACATCCTTTCCAGGGCTCTGGTTGCTGCAGATGTCTCTGCCACCTGGGAAGCCCAACTGGGAAATGCTTAATAAACCCTGTAGCACTGACCAGATTTGGGGAACACATATTTTACTGTGAAAACATGGAGCAAGGAGCCTTGCTAAGAATGCAAATACAGTGCAAGACATTATGCATGAAATATGTTTGAGCCTCAAAAGGATACTCAGAGGAGTGTCACAGCTGTTAAACAGCCCTATGCCAAGTGCTCAGCACAGTATTGCTCTGAGACACTGCACTCCTCAGGAGCTACCTGGGTGAAGGGCATCACCTGGGCATCCCTGGTGCTACTAAAGGCTTTATGGTAAAAATTAACCCATCGGGATGCATTCTTTGTCCTGACTCACTTCCAGATTGGGTTATTGAACTATGACCTAAGACATTAGCTGGATTATTTATCCCCTCCCTCGATAAACTGGTACAGCATGTGACTATACACCATGAAACAGCTGTTGACTTTCCAGCAAAGCTGTCCATCATTCAGCCATGGATAAAATAATTATGTATAGCACTTCATTGTGTCTAGCCATCCCAAGACAGCTGCTCAAGTGGTAAAGAAATAGATTTCAGAGAATTTGCCCCCTGCCCCATTTCCGAGGTGTTGCATGACTGGCACTCTCCAGCACAAAGCGCTGTGTAGTAAGGCCTCTTTTTAACTCACAGATGGGTGTGTGCAAAAAGGCCCACAATGAACTTCAGTCTGAGCTGGGGAATATAGTGTGGGTTTATAATGTTGGTTTTTTTAATAAGGTATCCGACTGTCTAGAACTGCTGTAGGTAATCCTAACAAGTACTTAATGATTTTCTTCATTTTATTCTTAAGGTTTGAAGCATAATAATGTTACTGTGCTACACATGTTCTACAGATAAATCTTTTTGTATTTATTATTTTCTGATTGCTTCTTGGACATTATATACTTTTTTCTTCAAACTCTCTCTCAATTTGTAAACTGCAGTTAAGAACAATTTATGAAGCACCATTTGAACCAAGAAGCATTTTTAATGAGTATATTTTGCAAAGGGCAGCAGCACCACAAATAACACTAATTAATAGCTTTATTTGATCTGGGGAGGAGGAAAAAGCAAATAGAAACTCAGATATCGATTTGTCCAGTGGTCTGCCTATTGTAGAAAAGTAACCCTATGTGTTCTCCACAGTGTCCAATTTTCATTTCTTTGTGTAGCATATGCAAGTACATCCGAGCAGAAATGAGAATTGGGAAATTCTCTTTCTGACAGCATACAGTAAATGACATATTTCTTTTGGCACTTGATCAGAAGCAACTTTAGTTTTAATACTGCTGAAAAAGCCTTGATTGGAGAGACACATTTTCATTTCTTGCCTATTTGTTCAATAACTACAAACTGATAAAGCCAAGTAATTAGACTGGCCAGTTTAATTCTTAAAGAAGAAAACAAGCAATACTGCTTAGTTCTTTAAAGCTTCCCCAGTTGTGTTCTTTATTTCCTGCATTTGTCAAAAGCTTTCAATTTTCTTTCTCTCCCTTCTCCTTCAAGACTTTACTTAATGACTGAGCAAGTAGGATCCTCGCGAGTAAATGAGGATGCATGGAGAGTAGACGAGGGCAGGTTTCACAGTCAAGGGCAAACAAGCCCTGCCCAAAGGTCTGCTTCCCATACTGACAGGCAGAGCCTGTCATTTTGCAGCAAACTACCAGTTTGTTCTGCATCAGTTCAGGCTCCTCCAGAGTTGCTACTGAATGCACTGATTCCCTTACTCTTGAGCAACCCTTCTGGCACAGCCCACCAAATTTGCTGCTCTAATTGCAAGACTTGTTAGGTTTTTTGTCACGACACCTAAGTTGCTTCTCAGAGCTTTCTGAGAGTATCTTACTTCCCCTGCCCCCTCTTGCACTTCACATGAAACAACAGCCCCTGTGTGACAGAATTTAACAAAAATTAAAATAGACTTCTTTAACGATACTGTAGATCTGTAACACAATGTAATATACAACAAAAAGATTATAGAGATGATTCTAAAATATGTAAAAGAAAAAATTTAAAAATAAAGGGGCTTTGACTAGATCCATATCTCTTTGGTATAAAAAAAAACCCCTTAGATGTGGAGAAATAGTTATAGCCATTAGGATGTTTTCAGGGCTGCAGTAAGTCCCTCCATCTGCAACCACCCTGAGGTACTACCGTCACACGGAGAAGTAACACAAATATAACACATTTTACTATTGTGATTTTCTGGAAGCTATGCTTTATATGTAGGACACCTGGTAAGGGGGAATAACAGGGAAATTCCCCCAGGCCTCAGGGCAGATGTCCTGCACCCCGGTCACTGCTTCCTCCTTCTCCCCAGCTCCTTGTGGACAGCTCAAGGGCTCTGCAGCCACCAGGACTGGCTCTGGGTTACAATGCTAAGGAAAGCATAGAAAGCATTTCAAATGGCAGGGACAGAGCAGCTGCAGAGAGAAAGAGAAGTGAGGATTTGGTTTGCCACAGGACCACAAACCATTTCACTGAGATAGCCTTGCTCCAGGTTTTTCCCATAGGGATGCTTCCTGAGTAATAGAAGGGAATGCCTGTCTGACTGCTTACCAGCATTCTCTGGTTTGCAAACCAAATTAATAGCATTTCTCAGGTATGCGCATTTTAATACCAGTATGTGTTTGGATTTCTTCCAGGTTTGACATTTACTGTGAATTTCCAGAATTTATGTTCTGGAATTTCCTTTGTAAAGCAGTATGAGATTTACAGATAGTCAAATACCACTCTACTAGAGCAGGTGTTGTTGTTGTAGCAACATGGTCCTCAAATGCAGAAATTTCACATGCAAGTCCATGATGGACCTAAATGTCTGATGGGACTTATAAAAACGATTAATTTTTAATTACATCAAGGGCCAAAATTCATTCAGCATACTGACATCAAACACATGGTGTAGCCTGACGAAATTTCTTCTTGTGACCAAAGCCTAAAAGGCCATCCCAGAAGGTTCTCTCTGATGAACCCATGGTCAGGGGGAGGAGGCAGCGGCACCCCCAAAGTCAGTTGCAAGTTCCGCAAGGCACAAACATCACCTGAGCTTCTGCATTCAGAGTGTGTTTCTGTGGCAGATATGCATTATATTCTATGCTCTCCATGTGATTAGTTTCCAAGGATATTAGAGGGGTTTTGCTGAATGTTAACCTCCAGTTAGTAAAGCCAGTGATGCTGCCTGCTCTGTGCATGACACCACCACCACTGTATAGATGATCTCATCTTTCACAGACTTTGTCCATCCATCCCAGCCACCCTGCAGAGCACTGGGTCCCTGCAGCAAATCAGAATGAGGGGCAGGTTCACTGGTTGGCTCTTCCACTACTTTGTGCCTGTCCCCTGGACATTTCACTGTGTATTGAAAGAAGAAATTGGGCAACTGGCCTCCAGCTGGCTCTGCATTATTTTAAACAGGTATTATGCAGGCAGACGAAGACACATATTTAGCCAGAGCTGCACAGAAATGCAGTATTTCCTTTTAAATATCCATAGACAATTTTAAAAGAAAAATACTATGATTGCTTCAGGACTGCCTTTGGCTCTGATTAGAAACAGCTGAGCAAAGCCAAATGCTCAGCTGTTTCTGCAAAGAGATTAACACCTGTTGAAGATGGAATAAAAATATGTGACAGAGTTTAAGAGCAAATATCAAAAGATCATTATTGTAAAACCAACAGTAACACCAGTGACTGATCGCATCCCCACCCTGTCACGCTACATCATTCCTGGGAGGGAAAACTGCACTTTAACACATCCACGGCACATAAGCAATATGTGCACATATTTTCAGCTCTTCATCCACAGCTGGGAGAATGGCTCCTCAA
The DNA here is from genome assembly GCA_013398115.1 of Falcunculus frontatus. Classification (NCBI taxonomy): domain Eukaryota; kingdom Metazoa; phylum Chordata; class Aves; order Passeriformes; genus Falcunculus; species Falcunculus frontatus. Next base: position 72,833 of record VZRV01010666.1, on the reverse strand, counting down.
CCCTGTTATCCAAAGAAAATTTACAGATGGCATCAGGTCGTCATGAAAAAACATCTACCCAGGCATGCCATGTACACTTGAGGCAGACAGCTGTATTATAGCATGTGTTGTTATAGTTCATGCTAGCATCCCATTTGGGGTAGGAGGAGCATTCTTAGTGTTTTACAGGGCAACCCTTGAGGCACACGCAGACTGGGGAACAAGATGTTGGAGAGCAACTCCATAGAAAGGGACCTGGGAGTCCTGGTCAATTGCAAGTTGAACCATGAGTCAGCAGTGCCCTGGCAGTCAGGAGGGCCAACCCTGTCCTGGGGTGCATCAGGCACAGCATCACCAGCTGGGCAAGGGAGGGGATTGTCCTGCTCTGCTCTGCACTGGGGCAGCCTCACCTCGAGTGCTGGGGGCAGTGTTGGGTGACACAACATAAGAATGACATTAAGCAATTAGAGAGCATCCAGAGGGCTACAGAGATGGTGAAGGACCTTGAGGGGAAGCTGTATGAGGAGCAGCTGAGGGTCCTTGGCTTGTTCAGTTGGAGAAGAGGAAACTAAGGGGAGATCTCATTGCATTTCCCTCACGATGGGAAGTGGAAGGGCAGGCATTGATTTCTTCTCTGTGGTGACCAGGGATAGGACCCAAGGGAGTGGCCTGAAGCTGTGTCAGGGGAGGTTTAGGATCTTCACCCAGAGGGTTGAACACCCTGTACCACCCAGAGTGGCTGGGCACTGGAACAGTCTCCCCAGGGTGTGGTCACAGCACCAAGCCTGACAGAGTTTGGACAATACTCTCAGGCACATGGTGTGACTCTTGGGGGGTCCTGTGAAGGCCTAGGAGTTGGACTCGATGATCCTTGTGTGTCCCTTCCAACCCAGGATATTCTGGGATTCTACATCTGATTTCCCACATTTCTGTTCCCATGTGCCGCAGGCACAGTAGGCACATGTTGTACCTCTCCGTAGGTTGGTCTGAAGCTCCCCTGGAGCTTCCTGCCTCAGGGACCAGAGTTTCCCCTCGACCCCACAATGCCAGCCTTGCCCCAAAACAGTACTGGGAAAGAAGGCCTGGCACTGCTGGAGCTCCCCCACTGCCCCGAAGTGCCCTCCCAAGGGCAGCAGAAAAGTGTCAGGCCCTGTGGGCTGCTCTGCGAGCTCAATGCATTTCTCTGAGGCTGATGCTGAAACTGAAGTAAGTGACCTCACACTTTTGACCCCAAATCCGTTTCTTTCCTGATGAAGGCCACCTGCAGGAGCACTCCAGATCCCAGTGTGCTGCCCAGTTCATTGACACGGAACTGTGCAAAGTAGGGGCTACCAGGCTCACCCCAGGATGTGGGGTTGCCCATACTTCCAGGGAGGGAAGAACTCCAGACAGCGTTGAAGGTTACACTTGCAGGCTCACTGAGAACACACCTCAGGAGTGCCTTGTGGTGCGGAAATATACCAACATGAGCCACACCACAGCTGTGGGCATGGTCCACCCATGCCCTGAGGCGAGGAGCCCAGAGCTGTGACCACTGGGATGGTGGTGGTGGGGACAGAGCCTGGGCTGTGCTCTCTCGGCACTGATTAGACCTCCACAACCTCAGGCATTGTGAATTGTCACTTACTCCCCTCAAGAGGAAACACTACAATTGTTACCTGAGCCACATTTGGGTGTGTTCCAAAGCTGCCTATGGTGGCAGAGAAGATGAGCCCTCGCCACCCAGGCTTCCCACTGGTATCTTCACACCAGCTGCTAGAGACTGCTGCCACCATGAGTCATGCAAAAAACTGGCTGAGGCAAAGGCCACCCCTGGCTTTCCTCTCCTTGCAAACTGAGGAACTGCAGTTTGCTTCTCTCCCAAAGATGTGTCATTCTTCAGGCTGTGCCCAGATGGAAAAGCTGCTGAAATGGCCACGTCAAGTGCACATCCCTGCACAGGTTCCCCACTCCCGATGGAGGCAATGGCTCAAAGATTTGCACCAGCTAAAAGTTTTGAGGCATGTCTCCTGAAAGCCAATTTATTTTTATTCCAGAAGGTATTAATAATAGAAAAGCCTGAGGTTTTTTGGCTGATCTCTTTATTTTTTCTCTGGTCATTTATTGCAGCTCCATTTATTTCTTCCTCTGATTTCAATTTCTGTTCTTGTTTCATTTTGATTCTAGTTTCCTCAAATATTATGCACATAATTTAAGTAGCAGTATTCAGAAAAAAAAAGACCTGGGAGACACCTGCGTAACCCAGAAGCTACGAAAGGATGCAAAATGCAGAGAGCACAGAGAATGATAAAAAAAATACTGACATTTTTATTCTATTTTCTTTCAGTGGTGTATATGGAATGTTGTATTTCTCATGTTATTAAAAAAAAATTAGATATAGGAAGGGTTCTCAAATTATACTTTGAAAGGATAAAGAACTGAAAGACTATCCATAAGAAGACAGACTATAAAGATTTAGAGAGAAATTAAAAAGATGATATGCAGTGGGTATATCTAATAATGGATTTTCAGAGAAAGTAATTCAATACATACTATAATGGAAAGATACTAGCCCTTTGGACTAGAATTTCTTTCAAGATTTGGTGAAAGTCTATTTATTAATTTAGATTGTCAAATTTTCACAAAGTCATTGAATGGGTTTAAAAGTAATTAAGAATAAACATCCACACATTATTCTTAGTGTATCATTAAAGAACTGATTGCTTTATACTGTTCATCTTGAAATATCTTGCTTATACCTCTGGAACAGCTAATATTATCAACTTCATTGTTAGTAGCTGGACTAGGCTGATCAAGAATGGAAATGTTGGGGTTTCTGCAACTGTACAGACTTTTCCAGGTCCAAGTGAGAAGAGTAAAGTCACCTATTTATTCTTAAATGCAGTAGTTTATTACTTGGAGCACTTGGTTTAAAAAACCATGACATTTTGCATGTCAAATACTGCAAATGAAAAAAGTAGGAAAAAAAGAGGCTACTGAAACTAAGACAAGGTTAATAAATCTTTTTAATGCTTGAATAGCTAACAAGGAAGGGCGTGCAAGGACAGACTTAGTGATATAATCATTACCAAAAAAGGATTTTGTGTCACCCACTACAGAAGTGTAGAATTTAAAACATTTGAAATTATTGCCTGAACACGAATTTCCTTGGGCCAAAATACCATATTTCTGGTAATTGCTTCATGCATTATCTGCTATCACAAATTATTTCACTCTGCCATTCACATGAAAATAATCCAAGGACTGCTGATGCAAGTTCAAACCTATTTTTTCTCTGTGCTGTCACTTTCAGGTGAATGTTGTAGAACAGCGTTTTTCACTGCCAGGTTCCCTTAACCAAATGGGTCCATCTGGCTATGGCACACAGAATCAGAAAAGAAGTAACAGAACCCTCTGTTTACAGCTTTTAAAATGGTTCCTTTACTTCTACAATTAGCATTTTTCATAACTGAAGGTAATCACTCAGTTGTCACATCCCAGTTTTAAGTGTCCCCCATTTTAAGAATCATCAGATCTCACTGCTGGAAGAGCAGTCATGGAGTTTTCCTCACTGAAACCAAAAGTTACTGCATCAGAGAGAAATTGCCACCTACATTGATATAACAGTGTTCTCCCTAAAATGAGTCTTCAGAGCATCGTTTCTGTACAAAACTTGCACAAAGTAATCAAAATGAAACTTCTGTTAATTGCCTAAGCTATCTGAAGTTCCCCAGTAATCTAACAAGCTGCAATTAGCTGCGTATTTTCCCGAGGGACACTTGGGGGAGGAAACAAGGTGGGGGGAACGAGGTATCCTGTAGAAACGCGAGATTTCAGTGACTTGCATTTTCTTGTATTTATGGATACAACCCTACCAATGGAGTTAGAGCTTTTGTTACTGCTTGTGACAAAAGCTTGCAGGTACCATAAAGCAGCCAGTCTTTAGACCCCTTTTGGAAGCACTGCTGGGCAGGCAGCCACGGCAGCAAGCTCTGCAGCTGCCTGGGAAGCCAAAGGCTTGGCAAGGCCTTGGCTGTGGGCTACCACAGTTACATTATCATCTCTTTCAAGCCAGTTTGGGCGTGTCCGTATGAACATCAGGAGCAGTTTTGGCAAGAGAGCAGATGTGGCTACACGGCTCCCCTTTTTCTCTTTAAAAAAACACTTGAGTTACAAAGGCTGTAGCTGAAAAACATTGATCCTTCCTGACCATGCATGAAAGACAGCAGAAGGCAGAAGTTATTGAATCCACATGTGAAATGGAAGAAATTGAACCCATTTCTTTGTGAGCTGGTTTGGTTATTACAAAAGTAGTCCACCAGGTAGAGCACACCACAGACAGGGCTGTAGACACACGTTAATCTGCCAGCCCATGTCCACGATGCAGACAGAGGGTCTCTGGTAGAACAACCTTCTCACAGAAGGCTGTGGGGTGTGTTTACAAAGCCAGCAATAGCTCCACATGCTCCACATGCGGCTTTGAGAACAGCCCGGTGAAAACCCAGGATTTGTTCCCCATGCACTCAGGTACCAAGGTAAGCATCTTGGCAAAGGAAATCACATTTTGTCTGAAAAATACTTACAATCTCATTACCAAGGGTTGGATATTTTCTTTAATTTTGTCTTTTTTCCCCCAATTTGTTCAAAGGAGAAATCAAATGGACAGGTTTAATAATTATAGGCAGTGTGCTTTGGCAAGCTCAGTATCTCTTTCCAAATAGTGGCAGCTGAACATAGTAGGCAATTCTCAACCTCTTACCCCAGAGCAGGCAATCTCTGTCTTCCCTTGCTGTGTATTTCCTCAACTGCCAAGTACTAAACAAATACAGAAGGAATGCTGTCAGGTCACATCGAGACCTGAAAATTTAGAATTTCTACCTACCAACATGAATAAGACTGCAGACAACAAAAACCCTTACTTTTACCTCTATATCAGAAAAAAAAAAAAAAAAGAAAGAATTAACATGTAAGGCAGCAACCTCCATATTTCAGTATTGCAGAAGTTCATCTCTGCACAGGTTCACTCCTGCGATTGAGTAAATTGCCAAAGAGAATTTAGGTCTCCCACTGTTGCTAAAGGTGAGGGAATTGGGGGAGAGGGGTTGAATATTGGGGGAGAATACAAAAAGGAAAAGTAAATTACATTTTATAAAATCCCTCCATGTTTCAACCTGGGAAGTTTGATTTAATGTGGTAGATGTTCTTGGAAGTGAGCATTCCGGATTTCATGTGCTTTTTGAGCTTTAATTAAATAATTTGAAAAAGAATACCATATGTGCACAGACTTCTCAAGGGATAAGCATGTAAATTTCTACGCTGATATTTGCAGACTGTTGAACTCATACCAGCATGGAAGGAGGCTTAGGGATTTTTCATTTCTTCCAAATAACTGCCTGAGCAGCTAGGAAACTAAGTGGGCATCTAGTAATCTTTGTCACATTCTCCAAGGTTCAAGTTCCCCAACAAAGAAGCTACTGCATTACTGAGAAATTTTGCCAGAAAGAAAACACACCTCTATGAGTGTTTTTGTTCTCCCACAGTAATAATAAAAAAACATTAAAGCACACATAATGCAGCAGTCAGTACCTATTCTAACTGTGCAGTAAAAAGCAAAAGGAGCCCAGAAGAACAAAGGGAAGGCGTGAATAAGTGCTAACACAGGCACCAGGTGGAGCGGCACAGCCATCTGTACCCTGACTGACTCACTCACCCGGCTTGTTTTTATATACCATCAACCACGAGACAAACTCTCCTGTTATGTGAAGCTTTGATAATACGTAATTAGTTGGTGATTTAGCAACCCTTGAAAAAAATAGGACAGTAATCATGGCAGGGGAAAAGAATGAAACACCATAAAAAAGAGCTGAATTAGCCCCTGCAGCCAGCAATTTTTTGAACTCTTTGGGTAGTTTGTCAGCCTGTAACAATAGAAGTGATTTTGGAAATAGGAGCAGTCGATAAAGTGGCAATGCTGCTGATTGACATCCCTCTTCCAAACTAAAGAAATGCTTGTGAATCTGTGGTGTAGAACTCTCTTAAGAAAATATTTTAAAACCTGAGAAACTACTGCAAGCATTGTTTCTCTGATCAGAAGGATGAGGTGAGGGACAGCTACACAAATGGGGGTACAAGGAGACAGGAGACAACCAGACCTGAGGTTTAATTCTGGGAGAAACAGCTCTCTCATCAAAAAGATAGCTCATCTCTTTTCCTTATGATGAACAAGATTTTTAAAAAGCATATTAACAGCAACAAAAATCAGTCCCAGTCCTCACTGCAGCCGGTGTGGAATGTGCCATTAGCATCAACTGATGTAAATATGTGCTGAATTCTGCTATTAAAAAGACAGAAAATATTTCCTGTTACGAAGAAAGTACTGGAATTAGCATTTGCATTCATTAGAGGTACATATTACGGGGTTATGCATTTATTAAAATATGTAACATAATTGCACTTTTAGGGAAAGGCTCTGAGGGCTTACAAATATGATCACATTTTTTTAGTTTGTGATCTCTGGGATCACAGACTGGGAAGAGAGCTTTTACCCAGCCACTTTATCATTCATCTCAGCTGCCTCTCTTTGCCACAGAGGAAATTCATTCCAAAAAAGCTAACCTGAAAGCTCCAATTTAACTTGCTGCTCTGTATTTATGCTTAGGTATGTTCCCTTATGGAAAACTATTTTTGAACAAGCATTTTATACACAACTGCAATTTCCTATGCAAAACATTGTGCAGGAGAAATAATAGCATCATGTTTGTAACCTTAAGACTCAATATGAGCAGTGTTTTCGATTTTGTTTTGGGCTTTTTTTCAGCTAAACTCTACAAAGCTAGAGATCAACTCAAGTTTTATTAAAATATAAAAATTGTGTTCTGGAGTTGGAGGCAACCCTTGACTTCCAATTATCTCACATATTATCTCAGAAATTTGCCCTTTTGTCCTCAAAACAATTCCAGATAGTGGGATCTGTAAATTGGAGATGGTTTTATATTTAAGATTTCTTAATGCTCCAGTGCGTTCTAACTCAAACTCAATAGTAAACTCAGCTTAAGAGCTTCAATGTGGAAGTTAAAAGTTTGATAAAATTTATCATAATAAAAAGATCTATCAAGGCAGGCTTCTCTTTTACTGGCTGATTTTAAGCTTGAGTTTTCACTTAAATAATGAAATAAAGAAAATCTCACACTTTTTTAACTTTGAAGGAATTTATTGGAATGAAATTTACTGACCCAAAGTTTATTCTCCTTCAGCTACTCTTGCTTAGGCACAAATTCTCCTTATACTCCTTCAGTCACCCACCTCTCTGGTGTTCTGCATAGTTTTGAAAAAAACAATATATTTTTATATATATATATATGTATGTGTGTGTGTGTGTGTGTGTGTGTGTATATGTCCACTGGAAAAAAAAAAGTTAAAATCTAAGCATTAATTTTACTCTTAATAAAATGGGAAATACACACTGCCTTAAATCTCAAATATTAAATCAGTTGTTCTTATGAGATAAATTGTTATTGTCACCCCACTTGCACAGACACGAGCCATCAGTCAATGGTGTAATAGCTTGTTCAAAGGGCGAAGCAAGTGTGTGTGCACTCATGCTAGCTAGAAGGGTGAGAATTGGAGCTGCACAATTTCTTCCACAGTATTTGCAGGATGTTGTCTACCATGCCAAATAAAAAGAGGAAAAAAAAATCAGAACTTTACATTTGAAAATTGGGCACACATGATGTCACATCAGTAGCTTTCACGCAGGAACCACACTGCCCTTTTGGTCATGTGTTGGTCCCTTTGGCATTTTAACATCTAGCAGTCACTCTGGCAATAAAATCAAGAGGAATAAGAATAACAACAAATTCAGAAATGGTACTGTGAAAATATGAGATTAAAATACACTTTTGCAAAAAAACAGCTTATATGCAGATTGTATATAGAATGTAAGATTTTACAGTAAATTTCATATTGATAAATATTGTATAAAGCATATGAAGACAAAGATTCCTGCTGAGAAGCTGTCTGGTTCATTTCCAAGAGATAAAGCAAGAACTTCTAAAATGTAGCTGAGATGATGAGACATATATTTCATTTTTATTTCTTAATTTTGCTGACAGTCAGTATCGACACCACTTGGTGCCAAGTTGTTTTGGAGTTTATTTTTCCCAAACATCTCCTTTAAAAAAAACTCTTTTTTGAATGTTGAGAGCACTCCATAGAATAATGGCATGGTGCAATCTTGAGACCTCTGCCTCACCAAAGATAACGGCAGTTCTCTCAAAAGCAGTCAAACATGCTCCTGTTATTTAGTGATATGTATCTGTGTGAAGCATTTGAATCTATTAAGGTATCCATTTCTGGGGCTTTCAAAGCACAATATTCTTGTGATTTAAAAAGCATTTTTTTCAAATGATACTTGATGTGTAAGAGTGCATTCAAGCCCTGTTACACCAAATTGCAAGGCTCATCCTTGCAAGAAAGTACTACAAATATGATTGAGGGACATCTGAAAATTCAAACAGGCTTTGACTACAGGACAGAAGCTTGTACTGCTGGAAAAGGACTGAAATTTAAGATCTTCTAAAAACTTTGGCTATTTGGAATTATGGCACCAGCCAGCAACATCAGCATTTCACGAGTCTTTTCCAAAAGCAGGGAACCCCTGATTTCAAATAAGGTTGTGACCACTTCAATTTCCCTCTTCAACCTTAGTCCTTCTCTCTCTTCTGCAAGTGTGAAGGAGTAAGAGAGTTCAAGAGGCAGTTACACTCATTTGTCTTAGTCATCTATTTTTTCTTTTCCTATTTTATTAGGTAGAAGACACCCAGGTCTTTTTATACTCTTCAGTTTCCTACTACTAAAATGTAGCTTTTTATTTCCAGATGTGCACAAATTTCTCTGAAAAAGAGAAGAACTGGGAAGGAAAGTTCCTGAAGCTTAGGAGTCATATATAACATTGCATAAAATTGCTCTTTAATGTATTTTCTGGGACTTCTGTTTGATCCTGAAAGAGCTGGAATTGTCATCTGCAATTTCTGGTAAATAACTTCTGACAAACTTCTGCTTATCAGGAGTGTCCTTTTCTGAGACTGTGCTGCATATGATGGCACTTGGGAGGTGGGGGTAGGATTTACTCATTACTGAGGAAAAGGGTCTGAAGAAGGAAATTAGATAATTGGCTCTGAAATGGTGGTTTCACCATAAAACAACCCAGCTCAGTGCTACATTTCTGTCCAGCTCTGGGAAAATGTGCTTTTTGAAATTCCTAGCTAAATAGACACATGCTTTCATAGATCATCAGAGTTCATAAACACTGTGGGTTTTCATCAAGTTGGAAATTTGGTTTCATTCTGATCCAGTGCCGCAGTCAATTTGTTGACTTGATTTGGATTTGATGTCTGTAATGCTCCACTTTTACTTTCGTGGAATATTAGTGCTAGATTGGCTTTGATTTCATGGTTCTATTTTACTTCAAGTTTCTTAACAAAATATATTGAACTGATCCTTCAAATGGGATTTTCAAAAGTGCCTAATCTGCACAATTTTTTCAGTATGCAGCATCATTGCAGAGTATTTGAAGACATGAGCTACCCAACCCAAAATAACAACTAGCTCTCAGTGCAGCAGNGAGAGAGAGCTTTGTTTCCTTTTAAGCTGTTTTATTTTTTCTTAAGAGTAATTTTTTTCAACAATGTCTAAGACAGAACAGAACTTCCATGCTTGTATACCATAAGCCACCCAAGGATGCTTCTGGACAGAGAAAAAGTATGTTTGTACACCCAGACGTAGCTATCTGAAGTGTCCAGCTAGAGCCCACGGGCCACCGCACTGCAAGAGGAGACAGAAGGCTGCGGTCACATTCATCACTTGCAAGAACTTATTTCTTCCACTTGTCAGAGACCAGTCCTCTAAGTTATATGCCTAACACTGGATAGAGCAAATAGTCCACAGAGCACGCAGAAATGCAAACGCAATTTCTGCATTCAGCCGAGGGGTTTCTGATAGGAAGCAGGGATGGCTGAGCTGTGAAGAAAACACCCCACGGGATGTTTTGTGCCATTTCTTTGCTCCACAGTGAAGGACATGGAAGAGTGATTCAGGTCTGCATACACAGCCCCCTACATTCACCTATAACATTAATCACGCTGAGTACACACTCACTGTGCCAGCGGTGACTGAGTTGACAGCAGGACTACAATTTCTTGAATCTTCACCCTGTGCTTGAACTGCAAGGCAGCCTTGCCTACACTTCTGCACTGCATTTGCAAGCATCCCACAGCTAAAGTGAGGCTAATTCGCAGCTCTCAACATCCTCATGCACTCCTGTCTTGACTTGGTATTTTAAAAGATTGAGAAATGTAAATGTTCATGACCTTAAAACTGTATCATCTTTTCAGTCCGGTTGCTCTTTTTCTTCAGGCTCTAAAGAGATTGGTTAAAGAGATTGGCTCTAAAGAGATTAGTTTGTACTGTATTGCTATGCTGAAAAGCTAAATTAGAACTGCCACAGGTCACCTTCTTATCAGTTAGTTTTCATCCGGACTTGTTACTCATCATCCTCAGCTCATACCAAGCACCCACTTTTCTGAGTAACAATTACAGAACCACAGAATCATGGAATGGGCGAGGCTGGAAGATACCACAGTGGGTCATCTGGACCAACCTCCTGGCTCAAGCAGGGTCATCCTAGAGCACATGGCACAGTATTGTGTCCGGGTGGTTCTTGAATATCTCCAGTGAGGGAGATTGCACAGCCTCTCTGGATAGTCTGTCCCTGTGCACGGTCACCCACACAGTAAGGAAGTTCTTCCTCGTGTTCAGGTGGAATTTCCTGTGCATCAGTTTCTGCCTGTTGCCTCCTGTCCTATTGCTTAGCACCACTGAGCAGAGCCTGGATCCCTCCTCCTGGCACCTCCCTTCAGACACTCACAGACATTGACGAGGTCCCCTCTCAGTGCCTCTTCTTGAGGCTGAACAGGCCCAGCTCCCTCAGCCTTTCCTCATAAGAGAGATGCTCCAGTGCCTCAATCATCTGTGTCGCCCTGCACTGGAGCTGCTCCAGGAGCTCCATGTCTCTCTTGTCCTGAGGAGCCCAGAACTGGACACAGCGCTCCAGATGTGCCTCACCAGGGCTGAGTAGAGGGGCAGGATCACCTCCCTTGATCTGGTAACATTCTTATACTGGCATATTGTCTCTGTAAATCAACCAAATAATCTCAACCTCTGTAGAAAAGCAAATTCACCCGGTAAACAGGACTCACAGTGGTTAACTGATGGAGTTTATCGTAGGAAACACTTTCCCATCTCGTTTGCAGATTTGAATCCGGTATGTTCAACTTCACTTTTCTCAAGAGCCCATCTTCCCCTGCCTTCCTCTTTGCTGCACCTCCTTCCCAGGCTGCCTCCCCTCCCTCTCCAAGAGGCCTTTCTCAAGTATTTGCCATATGCGTGGCCCCACCAGTCAGTGCTGCACCTCTCATAAGTTTGTATTTTTCAGCTCCCACAGTCAAATGATTAGGTGAGAATCTTGGCTTATGGTTTTAAGTAAGTTTCCTAGACTTCGTGGTAGCAAAGAGAAACTTAAAAACATGACTCAAGTGCACCCTAAAGGCTAACAAACCTGAAGGCAATAAACCACACCCTAAACTTATTTTATTTTTAAAATCTCAGTTTTAAGTTTTTGACCAATCTCAGGCCTTTCTCAGGCTTTTCTTGTGATTTGTGAACATCTGGGATTGGCAGTGCTGCAGTCTGAGCAAGCAAGTTGGAAAATATTTTCCTACAATCCAGCTGCTCCCTCGGGTCCACTTCCCACTGTTCCCACCAGAGTGCATCTCCTGAAATGACCTTCTTCTGAGATGCACCAGGGACTCCACAGCATCACATTACGAACCACTGCATTGCCTGAGCTTCTGCTTCCCCATTGCTATCTTTGGAAAAGTTAATGACCACATTGGTTTTTTGAACTATCCCAGGGAGAGTAGCGTTCTTCAGGCAGGCACAGATATCTGGAAGCAGGAAAAAGAGGTGTGATCAAATCCGTGTGTTTTTTGTTCCCAGAGGGGTATGTATTCAGCCTTCACCAGCAAAATCCTCCTCACTTGCTTTTCTTCTGCAAAAGAATGATTCCAGGCACTCCTTCAGCTTAGTAAACATGCATAACCAGAGGTTGGATTTTTCCAAGTAATAAGCTTTTGTTTCTTTTGTTGTAATTTCCAAACATAGGAGGCCCAGAATAAAGGTTTGTATAAGATTTGCCCATCAAAGATTATTGATTTCTTGCCTAACAAACATGGCATTTCACTCCAGCTGCTTACTCTGTTTTTCCTCTGTGTCTTATTCTGCTTTCAGATCCCCCTGTCATGCTAGGCAGAAGAGCCTGCCTCCATTATTTAATCTCTAGCCTCAGTAAGTGCTTACATTTTAAAGTTAAATTGATTTTTCCCTCTGTTCTGTGAACGCTGTCACTTGGTCTTCTAGCCAAGTCCACCAGTCCACCCACGACAGCCAACAGAATTTGCAAAGTACAAAGTATATATTTTGTAAGAAGCCTGAAGAATGCTGAATTCTAATGAAACAAGGGCAATGTAATAAAAAGCACTAAAATTCAGTGCTGATGCTACTAACGTCACTGTTAGCCCTGCTGCGATGAGAACTGCAGGGATTACTAAGTGTGTCTTCCTTCTTAATAGCTCAGTTGATGGTTTCAGTAGCAATGCACAATAGATAGTGCCAGATAAAAATAACTAAATACAGTACGTTCACAACAGTGCTGATCAGTGTGGGTTATGACAAAGAGTCTTTCAAAGGGAAAACACATTTCCCAACTTTGATCTACTAAGGGTTAGCTGATTCATGAAACTTACTTGACATAAAAAATAACTGGTTTTCATTTGTGCAGAGTCTTACTGGTGATGACCCATTACTGGAGGGCAATAGCAAATAATTTATTTATTATAAATTATTAGTATAAATATACCAGAAAAACCAAGTCCCTGATATTTCAAGGTAGGGGCGGGAGCTTAAAGTCACTGAAGTCTCTGGCTTTTTTTGTTGTTGGGTGAATAAACAAATTACTGCAAAACCTGAGGAGGCTCCGTTGACAAAAACACAGAGCTCCTGGGGTGGAGCCACAGAGGATGGAAGATGACTTGGGGCATCTCATCTTAAAAAAAATCTAATTTCTTGGTGCCCAGACAGAAAGGCTGCACCAAAAAAAATCACACACAAGAGCATATCAGAAAATTTGCATGTCCTCTGCCTACCAAGGAAATGTCTAAAGTGTGACACACACAGCTCACATTAAGTAATGAATGAAAGCCTTGATTATGCTATTGACCTTGTGAAAAAATCTGCTTTCTGTCACTGAAAAAAATCAAACTCGTGAAAATTAGCTGCCCCTTCCTTCCACATATGAACTACAGTGACCTCCTCCTTAACTCTCTGCTCCAGTAGGTATAAGTGCATATAGCAGGAAATCACCTTATTACTGTTGGTTGTTGGCTACTGAGAGAAGCTTCAGTAGTAGCTACATGAAGGCATTAAAAGCTCCTTGAAATGGAAGCAGGCAGCTGAGGGAGGGATGGGCTGGGAAGGAAAGTATAGAGAGAAATGAGACTGCATCCTACTCTGGTTGCTGCTTGTTCTGTGAAAATAGTAGAGCCTTTTCTTAATATATGCTTTTAGGCTAGGATTGAAACACTCAATAAAAATATACCTGGAGCTAACAGACAATTAGCTTTTATTGCTACTGCTTTTTGTCTGTCAGTACTCCTTAGATAAACTGCTTTGCTTTTATTTCAGTATTTGAACAAATGGTGCTATTACAAGCTTCTCCTCAGAACCAGTGAGGTGGTTTGTTTTGGTAGCTAAGAGTACATTATACCCCACAGACTATCCTCTAAGCCCTAAAAAGAATAAAAACCTTTGTACTGTGCTAGATATTCTATTAAGTGGAAACTGAAAATTTTAGAGGCAAAACACCTCTTGCAAAACATGACTTCTGCAAGTGGCGTTGTTCAACTTCATGAGGAGCTGGGTTTCCCACACAGTGAGCTTCCCACTAATTGAAATAAGTTCAAAAAAATGCACACTGGGAGCTCTTACAAAATTCACAGGAATGCAAACCAGTGGATGCCTTTAAACTGGTGAACTTGCAGCCTGAAATGCACGTTAAGATAAACAAGCTCCTCTTCTGCTGAGCTTCCCCAGAGGACTGCTCTCACCTGGTGAAGTAGCAGAGCATCATTTTTCTGCTGACCGGCATCAGGTGCTGCTGTCCTGCAGGGATGAAAGGGATCAAAGGGAACTGGTTCTCTAGAGAGCACTGCCAGCTTTCCCAAAGTCTGACAGTGGCAACATATGCTTACATTTTCTGGTAATTCTTATTCTTGCAGCCCCAAGAGAAAGAGGAAGATGTGAGCTCTCTCTTGCTTAAGCTGAAATGCAATAGCCATTTTTGCTCTCTCAAACTCTCTGGTAGCTATGCTCCTTTTTCTGTTCAGAAGGCTGCCTTAGAGGAAAGCCAGGTAGTGCCTACATTTGCATGCCAAGGCTGTGATATTGGCAAGATCAAGGCCAAAACTGTGCCAACTTTTTCCCCTGGTAGAAGCTGATTCACTGAAAGCTCTGTTACGTGCTGCGTCTGCTGTGCCACATATCACGAAGTAAAGCCAACAGCCTGGCTAGGGATCAGGATTGAACAGAGAGATGATACAACTCACTGGGGAACTGAAATGACTCACTGACTTTGCATTCAGCTCCACACCTACAGCTCCGTGGTTATTACACTAAAAATAAATTAAAGCACTTTATATCATCTGCTTTATAAGGTAATATTAGTGACAGCTACCAGGGTGCTGTGCTTCTGTAAAACTCACACTTTACAAATATTAAATGACACAATTACTTATAAACACAGCAATTTTATAGAACAATAGAGATACAGTAAATGCAACTGAACTCATGTACTTAAGTTCAAAAATGGATAAATAATGAATGAAGATGTCATCCTGTCATGAAAAATGAGTGACAGATTAATTTTTTCCACATATTTCAATATATTTATCATAAACTTTCACAATTTCTAATTGTGCCATGTTTGCATAAGATCTCTTTTTTTTTTAATTGAGTTTTAGTAAGTGCTTGCTCTCCCAGAAGAATAATAATGCTGGACCGGACAGTGGTCCACTGGGTGAAATTCATAACAACCAACAGTTCTAATGTAGCCAGATGATGAACTTGGTTTTCAAATTTAATATCCTTGTGATTAAAGCATAACTATAAATGAAAACAAGTGAATTCCTAACACTAAAGTTGTCAGGAAGATATTTTCTTCCACTTATTTCCCTAGCAGTAAAATATCACCCATAACTGTGACTGGGAGTTGTTCTTAATGCGTTGAATTGGTTTATCCTAGGGTTTTGATGTTTTGGTTTTTTTTCTTTTAAGATTTCTAACATATTTGTTTTTACTTTGACCTCCACTTAAAATAGCAATAACACTTCATTCTTCCTCTTTCCAGAGTAGATGAGGCTATGTTTTTCCAATTATTCTTTCTGCGTTCTTTGCCTTGCATTACTCAGGGATATTTTTCAGCTTCCACTCTACCATGCTTTAGCCTTCTTTTGCTCCTCCAAGTTCCTCAGTCATCTCTCATCAGAGCTAACCTGGATCACTTTGTCTACTGCATATTTTTTATCTCAATGTTCACCTACTTTTCAAAAAAAATATGCACGTAAACACGTGTATTCAGAGAGGGAGCCAGAGGCAATTTAGTATTGACCTTTGCCCTTACTAAGAATTAACCATTTAATCCCACTTTAGTGGTATTTTCTTGTTTTTCAGTCAGGATGGTGCAGCACTTCAGCTCTTCTTCCATGAAAACCTATTATCCTCAGTCATACCTCTAATGAGGGATGAAGAATTTTCTGAAAGGAAAATCCAATTTAAATGCCATCCTGCTCTTTACTAGGTTTCTGTTAACTTATTCAAGGAGGTGTTGTGGGTTTTTTTAACAGAGAAGTTATGATTTATCACATGAAACACAATCTGGATTAAAAATATCTGAACATTATTTCAGTATCTCCAGGTGTCAGCACCCTGATCTTATAACATCCTTTACTTTTGTTCCTTATAAAGAATAGGTTTCAGAAAAATGCATCAGCTATTAATTCACATGGTGAAGATTGAGACAAATCTTTCACCATACTGCAGTACTCGCTCTGCTTAGCTACAGTTCAGCAAACTTACAGGTTTTCATGCAGGCTTTCTGATTCCACTTTATTGAAGAGTTAAGATTTATTTGGTCTTCTGTATCTCTGGTTATTTGTGTTTCTCAGGTTTCCCACATCTCTGAATTCTCATCTTTTTTTTTTTCTCTTTATTTCATTCAGTTGAGCAAAACTATCATTTTTGAAGAACTCTTGTTTGCCTAGGAAAAACGACTTGAGCCTTGCCACTGAGTCTGGGGTGTTTGCTCTTACCGTCCTGCTTTTTGTTGTACCTGTTTCTGTCAAGAAATTATTCCAGGTGGCCTTCACTTTGGTTTCTAATAATTTTCACATTTTAAAGTACCTTTATCTGTAGGATTTTTTTTTACCAGATTTCTTATTACACAAAAATACTTTTTTTAAAGCTAAGTGTTAGGGTGATAATTAATTTCTATTAACTTACTTCTTTGGAACACTCATCAGAGCTTTTTAATGCAAGTGTCTAAATTTAGGTTGAAAAATAATTTGATTTTTCTAAAGCACTGAGCTCTCTGGAACCAAATGAAACTGCTCAGCATTTAAAAATCTTTATATTTGGAAGTAAAATTTTGCATACCACTTGTTTTTAAAGTCCTGAACATCATTTTGGAGAAAGAAAACAAATTTTACATGGCAATTCAGGTGTCTAAAACAAGCAAATAACATCCACAAAACTAGGTCTGCAACAGCATTTTAGAAGTTTTAGAGAAAGATTGTCTGGTCTGTAAATGCTTTAGGGCCAGCTCATAAGCAAAAACTTTATGAGCAGAAATCTAGAGACACTAAGTGCTAAAGATAACAGAGCAAGTTAAATCTCTTCCACTGGCAATATTATTAATTACCAACATTTTTACAGTAGTGCCATCAACAGAACGTACCCAAAACCCCCAGAAACGATTTGGTGACCTCACTCTTTCTTTCCTACAGCCCTGTACAGATTGACATACTTTCCACAGAAGCACTTCAGTTAATAAAGTTATCGCTTAATGAAAGATAAAGCCTTGAACAAAGCTTCTGGCTTTGTCATTTTGCTATTTTTCCAGAATCTCGCATAAACCAGACTGTTGCAAGAAGAGCATTTGCAAAGCAATTGTAAAGGGCATCATTCTGCCACACCAAAATTAGTTAGTCTGGAGCCCTCCCTGGCTTTCCTCTTCAGCTTTATTGTCAGTAGCTATGCCAAAAAATCATAAGGTATGAGAAAAAAAAAGGCCAAAGTGAAACAGTATTTTGGGGTTTGTTTTTAAAGTAACCAAAGTCAAAGCAATTTTTTTTTATTTTAAGTAGATTAAACATTCAATTCAATAGGAATCTCTGAACTGAGTTCTGAGTCACTTCAACCTAGCTGTCATTTTTCCACAAATTTCACAAACTGGTAGACTTCTTGACACTTAAAAAACCTTTTAGTTCTTCAAGAAATTCTACAGCAAGCCAAAGAAAAATATCTTAAGAAGCTGCTTCAGTATTTCACACAACTTATTCCAAGTAATTCTTCTAAAGTCCTTTCCCTTAATAAATCACTTGGTTAATTATGGCTTTGCCATCAAAGATAAGTGCTGTCATGCATAGGTACTAAAGCTGTAGTTTCCCTGTTATGCCAAGAACAGATTAGATAGCAATCTAATGTGAGCTATTTCAAACATGGGAAAAAGAGTATTCATTTTAATTCAACAATAGCATGTTCATGTTCATCATTATTATTATCAGTTTGATGGCCTTCTTCCCCAAGAGGCTCCTACCTTCTTGAGACAATTATCTTCTGCTGTTAAAAAGATTAAATATGTGGTGAGATGTCATGTTTGAAAACTACATCAAAAGCAATTTTTTTGGTTTTTTAATGTTTGCTCAAATTCCAGAAAGCGTTTCCTAACAAAGCCATAAAAACCTTTCAGGTAGACTTTGATACTGAATACAGAGATGGGAGCAAGTTCTTAGGGAGGGTAAATATTATGTCTTCATCTAGTCATAAGTGATTCACTCCCTCCAATGTAGCCCTGCTAAATTTCCTAAAAGCCATTTAGGGCTCCTTAGTTACTACCTGAAGTAGCAAATGATGGCTACTGCAGAAGCAGACCTCACTCTCAACAGTGAGAAAAGTGACAAATGGAATTACGTGGATTGACTAATTCTGAAGATAACACAAAATGGAAATTCCTACCAGAGAAGTGCTTGAAGACATGTCAATAATTTCCTCAGTCATTAGAAGAGTAGTGCCTTCAGTGCTGGCAAATCTTTTGAGAAGAGATGTAAAGCTTTTCTCAAAAGAACTCACCCAGGCTCTTCTCTGAAGACCCCATCTGGGCTCTCCACTAATGGACAGACAGACAGGCACATCACTTACTTTCTTGATCAGCTTGAGCCTGTTTATAATCCCATCTTAGTGTGTGTCAAACCACAACAGGATTTTCACCTACATCCCAAGTCTGTCTCCAAAATAGTCAGAAGTGATAGTAGTATCTTCTTCAAAAAGAAAACCCAAACCCACAGCGAGTGACTTGCAAAGAGCAGATGTGCCATGTTCCACAGGTGATATGTCACAGGGGTTTCTTTGCCCTGCAGTCCCTAATAGATTTGCTGGTTTGTCAATATTTTTCCAGCAGCAGACTTAATGCAAAGTAGATAATTAAATCTTAATTCTACTAAGAATTTAGGAGACCTAGATATTGAAAAGATGAGATTTGGCATCAAAAGTCACCTGGAAACAACCACCATTATAAAGTTGCCTCACATCTGTAATTTTAAAAATAAAATTCCCACCAGCTGGGAAGTTAAAATACAAGACAAAGGAGGTGAGGGTAGAGAAGAACTAAAAATCTTTTCCTTCTTCGTTTTTAGTCCGTTTGCATCACATGTAGCCAAATCATTTTCTTTAAGGTCAGTCCCAGGTACACGAATTGCTGAGCAACACAGTGTCACCCTTACAAAGAGCAAGCTTCCCCGTTCACATTTAGCGAATGTGCTCTTCAGAGTCTAATGGGTTTATATCCATAAATTAAAATTTTTTGGGTTTATTGATCACAGTTATTGCAAGTGTGGGCTGCCCATCACTCTGTATCTTCTGTCTTGAACTGCCTTATGGAAAATTAAGGTAAAACAGGAATGCCCTGTGGGAAAAGTAGGAGTACTTACAGCCAGTCCAGGCTCCTCTTGCACAGGGGTGGGTACCTGATGAACCACCTTGCAAGGCAGCCGTGAAGCCGCAGGTGCTATCCTAATTTCATTCCCATTCCAGCAGGCTCAGGCCATGCCAAGGGGGTGCCATGTTGGGGTCCCGCTCCCCCGGCGGGGCCGGAGCCGCACCGTGCTGTCAGCACTAGAGGGCACTCCGGCATTAGGAAGTGCAGCACCGCTCCGCAATCCCCGGGGTGATGGAGCTCTGCCGCCGTGGGACGGGCTGGGCGCCGATCACGTATTTCCCACCAGGAGACCCTCGGCATGATGAAAGCAGCGCTCTCTCCCTGCTCAGCCCAATAAAGGGGACGTAGGGGGTGTTATGCTGCCAGTGAGGAGCTGACCAGGTGACACTGCAACCTTGCCAGCAGAGATGAACAATAGCCACCTCAGGTGTGAAGCATGGAGCTTGGGAAGAAGCGACATGGCTCTTCCCAAAGGAATGGTCAGTGTAGCTGTGCTGGGTTTCTTTTCTCGTGGGGTAGTAAGTATTACTTTGTCTTTGCCTTCAAAACCCTGGTTTCAAAGAAGCTCAGTTTGCAACTACTCACCTGGAGAAAATGCCATGTGTTTGTGAATGAACATCTCCACCTCCTCCCCCGCAAGGCAGGGAGAATGGCACATTTCCAGATGTCTGCTTTTCCTCAGATGCTAATGAGAAAGCTGTTTAAGAAGTGTACAGCTAATGGGCTAAAATATGAAGGAGGGGAGAGGGCTACTCCACCAGATAGTCACTTTCCAGAAGGGAGAAGAAAATCCTTGCTGAGGTTCAAAAGACAGCCCATGGCTAGAATGTGAGAGGAGCCCATTCCCGGTAAGCTCCACTATCCTTTTTGTGATGGGAGACTTAAACCGACCTTAAACCATCTCCAGCTGTGCCTTAGGAAGTTTAGCCTTAGTCTCAATGATGTTAATTCTAAAACATTCCCTTCATGACTAATTCATATTTTTCCTTGATATTTAATCTAATTTGCTGCAGGGTAATCCCTTTAGTTTTTGGCCTGTTGACAAATGAAAATGACTAGTCCCTGTACTCCTGATCCTTCTCTCTGTGGATCTATGGATACTTATTATCTCTTTGAGGTATTTTTTGTTTCTCAACAACTCTTAGAGCATAAAAACATCTGCTATTCTTCCTAGCTAAGAGGGAAGAAGATTCCAGGTGTTCAGAGATGACTGAAGGAGTCACTATCTGCAAGTTTTTCGTAAATGCTACGTTCCCCGTACATCTATCTGGATGAAATTCTTTTGTGTCTAAGTGCCTTTAATTACCACCTATAGGCTCTTACTGAAACACTTCTCCCTGGGGTGTTTTCCTCCTTGCTCTTCTGGGTAATAGATCAGTGTTTCTTCTTCACTACTTCTGTTGGCTTTAGTTTTACAACTATTAAATACTTTATTAATATTTTAAGTAGCATATAATAATAATAAATAATAAACTTAATGTGACTCTTTCAAATGGCAGTAGGTTTGGTTTTGATCCTGGACTATAATATTCCACAGATCCTTTACAGAGAGTTTCTCAGTGATTGAAATGTATGGAAATTTGCTCAACAAAAACTGGCATGCTACGACCGCCAAGTTTCTGTCGCCTAAGAAGACAATGTCTCTCTGTCATCCTAGAGCAAGGTTTGTATTCTTTTCCTTTGTTTAGAAAATACTCTGAAAATTCAGACTGCAAAAAGATGGCTCAGTAGTTTTTGCAGCAAGTGGGATGACAGTCCAAATTCCAGCCCAAGTTTTCATAGGCAGCCTCGGGGAAATATTTTACCCAACCTGCATCTCTCAATTTCACTTCTATAAACTGAAGATAATGTTCCTTTCCCACCTGGGAAATGCACTGATACTAGTGAGATATTTGGATGCTATAAAAGAAGACCTAGGCAAAGCCTGTGCACAGTCAAATTATAAAAGTCGTAAAAGATAAACAAAATAAATCAGATTTAATGTTCTTCAGCTTTTTTTTACGTACCTTCAGCACTAGAAATTCCCTGGACTCACTGCTATTCTCTTGTGTTGTCTTCAAAACTGAAGCCTTGAGCTGGCCAGATCACTTAAATTCAGGCAAAGATTTTTCCACAAGCTGCCTCATTACGGTAGCTGGTTTAGGCACCTCAGCCACAGCAGTGGCTGGAACAAAAACAAAAGAGGTTCTTGGGACATAGATTTCTTTCCAGTTTGGATTAGCATACACTAAGAAACATATAATCAATGCAATTAAATTTTTAACCCATTTTGGCTACATTTTAAAGAAGAAATCATTTGGAGGCTAAAATGGAGAATGAGGAACTTCACCTCAACAGGCTGATTTTTGTAATAAAAAACATTCTGCCTTACAGGAGGAGAAAAGGAGAAGCATTTCTACCTGCTGCATATGATGGCTGCCTGTGTCCTCTAAAGCAATGTTCTATCCCACAGTCCACATTCTTCCAATCTTGGTCTTGCAGGCATCACATACACAAAAGTGCCCATATGCTGTAGCACATATTTTTTAAATGAAAAATTGCTAATTTAAGCATGCTACGGGAATATACGTGAAGCCATAAGGAAAAAAGGAAATCATACAAGCTGAGGTTAATTTCTAAGCCCTTGTCCGACAATTACTTAAACACATGACTCCAAGGTTTTTCAGATAACTGTGGAGCATTTGAGCAACATAAGGCAAGTTCAGAAAGTAGTGGACACACTGCTCATGCCCTGCACAGTCTCAGTGAGTGTGCACAGGGGATTGTGAGGGCCTTCCTGTGAATACTTGTACGCTGTGGTTGTACAGGTCTGCCAGGTAGAATATCTGGCACTTGCAAAATTGTGCTCATGTATGCCAAAGGGCTGTATCACGGGGCTTAAAATCCCAGGTAAAATAAGCAGTTCCTAAGAGTCTTCCCAAACTTTTCATTTGAAGAATTAATAAGAGGAGAAATAATATTCACGGGAAAATGTGCATATATCAGCCCTCTTATCAAATATTTTATTTTGATTTCTTCAACCCCCTGGGCAGCAACCAGCTCTAAGTTACTACACTGAACTGGATGGAATTACTCACATACTGGCATGTAAATAGGTGTCTGCAGAATTCTGAGCCTGTTTTATGATTAAACTTTACTGCCAATGGCAATAAAGATGTAATTAGCATTATTGTAATAATGGCATCATCTTTTGTCTTGTTTTTTCCCAGTCAGGAATTAGAAAAAGGAAATAAAATGGTGTCAGTCTGCATGAGAAGAGTGCTGGACCTGCAGAGTTATACAGAGCACTGCAAGCATCTTGCTAGTGCAAACAAGAACAACTCACCATAAAATTAAGGGAACAAACACTATCCACTCAACAGCATAGAACACAATGTTGTTCTTTATTATATTATTTAAAAGGGGCAGATTTACTCGGTCATAAATTAATAATTCAGAAGGTGTAAGAAGGCACACCCAATTAGCTGCAGTAATTTGCATTTTTATGCTCCTTCACTAGTTTTCTAAGGTTCTTCTCTCCTATTATAGCAATGCAAATGCCAACTTCCAAAAGGTGAATAGCCAACCTGGTTTTTGTTTGCATGGTAATGAAGCCTTTTCAATTATTGAAAGATCAAACAATTTAATAATTTTTAAGACAAGTTTTTGTTGCTATAATATCTCTTCCTTGTGTTGTTTTTCAAGAAACATGCTTTTTAAATGTAATTTATTTTAACTTGAAGCAAGGAGTTAATCAGGTGGCTGATTTTCTGAGGTTCCTAAAATCATGCCTAACTTTAATCATGTGAGTAAATCTCTCGAAGCAAGGTGTTAAAATCCTTTCTTAATTTAGAGGCTGACAGATAACTCAGTGTATGACGTCTCTGTTTGCAGCATAGGGTCTCTTTATCCTTTGAGCAGGAATGAATTGAGAAGAGTTTAATACATGAATCTGACTGTTAGGGGAACTTCCCTTTCTTATGCCCATGCCCCAGATATCTGCTGGCACAAGCACCTTCAAAAGCTTCCTGCAGCCTGCCCCAGGGATCTCCCTTTTGGTCATTACTATCTATGGGCACAGTCTTGCTAAAGATGACGTCTTTAGCTTCTGAGAAATACTCCTGAGGCCAGGAAGGTTAAAGTCTCCGTCAGACATAGCTGAAGTCCTGGTCACCAGAGTGCTGTAGGGCAGCTGTGCTTGCTTGGTCTGTCTCTGCCTTCCCATGCTGGGCACCAGCAAATCCCACCGGCTTCCCAGAGAGCTGCTCCTAACCTGCAGCTGGCCTGACATGTACTTATTTTTCCATTTTTACTCCGGTATTTTCCTTTCCAAATGCTTTCCATGTGAGGCCATTTCATTTTATTTTTATAATTATTTTATTTTTAATGTGGCCCCTCATTCCAGATGTAGATAGTACATACACACACTCAAACACACATATAAGCAAAGTAATGCTGAAGCTGGACCTTTATAGAAATGTATCTGAGGCAGAGGGTAACCCAGGAGAGCTATACAATTATTTCAGAGGGCTGATGGGTTCTAATCTCAAAAAAAAAAAAAAGGGGGGAAAAATTAAAACCTGGAGAGTGAAACAAAGATATGGTATGTTTTCTGAGGCAACCTCTGAAGGTACTTGGGTCTCCAGGTTACCATGAATGCTATCAGTTGGCTGCAGAAGGCAGAAAACCTGCCCTTCTCTGTTTACATCAGCAGTACACTTGTCTTTTGGGATATTTGGTCTTTATAGGGGCAACCTGCAGCAGTGCTCTCTCCCAAGGAACATGGCACCACTCCCCAGCCTGCTGAAATCCACTCCATCCTGTTCTCCAATCACTTCAGCCTTTCTTTCTTTTAGCAGAGGTGGTGTTCACAAACTGCACAGATCCTCTTGGAAATTTTTGTCAGCAAACAACATACAAGAAGGTACAGATTTTGTCATTTCACTGACAGTGCAGAGAGCATGCCTGTAACACAGAGCAAATGACCAGCCATACAAGAAGCAGGGTGTGTTGGTGTGTTTTAAAAGGCTTTCTTCCTTTCTTTGTAAACTTCTTGGTGAAGGCTGCATTTGAAGGCCAGGCTCTGAATCACTTCAAGCAGGAAGGGCAGGGTGGCAGAGGAATGGATGGCTGAACCATCTACATGACTCAAAGGCAGGTGACATTATGCCAGTGGGTATAATGAGGTGAAAATGGTGCCAGCAGGTGTCACGAGAAAAGAGAAACAAAATGGCTTGAGTCAATATGTAAATTGAAGTAGAACTGGCCAAAAATAAAATAACCAAAGCTTTGCAAACTATACAAATAAAGAGATCTGAAAGTAAAAAGGAGATTTTCTAACATCATAGAAGCGGCAGGAGTCTGTATCCATGCCCTTATTCCAGCCCCTCCGTTACCTCCTCCCCTTGTCCCCAAGCCCAGCCCCAACACATCTCCTGTATGACCCCATTCAAGGGGACAAGGGTGGCCCACAGGCAGGCTGGGGCTGTGGGCTATATTCCCACAGCACGACAGAGCCTCCTGACTTGCAGAGTTAATCTCTAGAGCTGCAGTGCTTTGTGCTTTCCTCTTCCTACACGGACAGAAATGAGGGTCTCTGAACATGCTTATTTGGAGACAAAAGACCAGATTTTGTGATATAGGTGAATATCTGTTCTTTATGTCAATCATAAAAATCAATCTTTTATTACTTAGAAAAAAACCTAAAGATTTCATATCTTATATGTCTGATATTTAAATAAATACATTAAAATTATTTGCAAAGCACATTTTTAAAAAATATCACTAAGACCTTATTGCAGATCATCTCAACAGAATAACATGACCATTTCATATTTTTGACTGAAATATATTAATATTAGAAGGGATCTGTTGATTATTTAATGTGATTTCTTATATCTCACATCTACAGGACTCCCCTAAATGAATTTCTGTATCAAGACCAATAGTGCAGCTAAGCCAGAATAAAAACTGATCGTGGTTTCATATTTTCTCTTCAGACAAAGTCCACTGCAGGCTGCAGTAAGTTTTTCCAGTGGTCAGTTCCCTTCACTTCACTTACTTCAAGGCTAAATTTCTCTAACTCCAGGCAATGGGTTTTTCTAGTCTTTTCCAGAGAAATTAGAGATGCCTTTGTGCCATTTTTCTATTCTTTAGTAAGTCAAGAGTTTGAACTGTAGTTCCTCATTTTCAGCATATTTTCCAGTCCTTTAAGCTCATCCAGAGCTGCTATCAAACCCTTCTTTCTAAAGAAAACCAAACAAATAATAATGTTTAAAAAAAAATTAGAAAAGAGACCAAAATCCTTTTCTGCAGGGTAGGATGAGCAGTGGTGAAGCACGATCCAGCAGGCTGCTGGACCCCAGCAGGAGCACATGGGAGGAGCTGTTCAGTGCCTCCCTTTCTCCTCCAGCAGAGGCACAAAGCCCCAGACTTCCCTTGCCAAGGGGCTACAGCCTGTATAGCACTTTCCCTTTTCCCCCACAGTAAATCTTTGCCTGCATAATGAAAGCTCTCTGCTTTTATTCATATTCTCCTCATTTTAGTCCAATGATCATTTTAGCACTTTGGCCATGGCGCACCACAGGAGCTCCACGTGTATCCGCTTATCCATCATAAAATCAAATCCCTTTCAGTCCCTATTTCCCAGCATGGAGCCTTTTCCATCCTACAAGTGTGGCTCACACTGTTCCTCACTGCACAGGCTTCCAAAAAAATAACTTGTTCCATTTTGTAAAGAAAGTCAGATTGCTCTGTCATTCACCAGCCTTATTTATCATTTAATCCTCCACTAGTTTGAGTAGTATAAGAAAAGTTCATGGAGAAAATGTCATGTTTTCTTGTCTCATTAAAAAAGATAATGTCTGAGGGAGATGAACCTCGTGAGGACCAAATCCTCACCATGATGGTTCCTTATTTGCAGTTATACCTAAATATACTTACATTATATTTTTAATAAAATTCATAGGTATTAGGTTGATTTTCTATTCCTTTCTTTTCTTAACAAAATGTCTTCTGCCGTGAGTGAGAGCATGTCCTTTCAAAAAGTTTATTACATCAATACTATCCTGATTGAAAAGGACTTGCAATCTCATCAAAGGATGGGATCAAATTAGTCTGACAAAAATTATTTTTGTGAAATTAATGTTGATGGACATTAATTGTGTTTAAGCAATGTCATCTTGATAGGCCCTTAATTTCCTGAGTTAGTCCTGTTATAATTTTTAAATATTGGTACACATTAAATTTTTCCCAACTTGAAAATTTCCATGTTTCAGCACTGTAATCACCAAAATAAAATGCCTATGAGGGTCTTTTGCTAGTTCTTTTGAAACTATCAGATGGAAAGTTCATTAGACATGCAGATTTTAAAATGTCTAACTTAAACAAACCTCTGTGTAACTGGTTAGAATTAAAAGGACTGCATCATCATGTCGTATGACTCTACCATCTGGCTTTCCCCAAATGCAGACTCCAAGTGAATGAGATTCTGCTTTTCATGAATTCTTGTCACTTCTGCTATCCTCATACAGTCACAAAGCAATAATATTATCAGGATTCCCAGGACAACTGGGAACTCCTTTCTCTGCCTTTTCATTCTTAGATCTGCTAACCAAAGATGTTTGTCTTCAACATTTTGCTTCCACTATCTACTTCCTAAAACTCAAGAGAATTGTTATGATTATTCCAGCTTTTTTTTTCATGTTTTATGATTTAGAGAAGTTTTTTCATTTTACTTTGACCCATACTGTTCTTTCCTCAAGTCACTGCAACAACATCATTCTGAAATGTGCAATTTGGGCATCTAGTAAAATGTTATTTGACAATGGACAATTATCTTTCTCATGTTTCTGTTTACATTTTCTCTAGTTGATTGTCTCAATATTATTTTCAGCTTTATTAAATTGTCCTTTTCAACCCCCTGAGAATATGTATTCTTGGCAGAACTCACAATAAAAATGTAATCAAGATAAAATAATTTTCATCTATATTTTCAGTTCTGTGATTAACTCTTCACTTTGTAAGGTCTTGAATAGAGTTCTGCCCCATTAGAAACAATTTTTGTTCATACGGGAAATTGTTATACATAAAATTTTAAAAATTCAAGGCTGCCTTAAAATCAGCTACTTATATCACGTCTTTCGAACTGATGCCAACCCATAAAAATATTCATTCTTGCTACATATTGTAGCTCAATGGTTGCATAGCCAATTTTCTTATTCTCTAGTGTGTTTGTGCATTTCTAGCAGACCAAAGCCAGCAAATTCTCTTGTGCTTTGATCCTACAGAATCCTTCTTTTTTTATCCGTGGCCTGTAATCTGAAGCTGAGCAAGGCCATTTTAAAACAGAATCTCTCTCATACTGCTGCATGTTTCATTCAACCATTTCCACAAAGACTGTTACAGCCAATAATTTTAACATTATCAGCATGGGAATCTTCTTATTTGTTTTCAGAATGTCTAGCTTCATGCTAATTATTGAGAAATTTCCACTGTGTATATAGCACATAATAAATGAAATGCTGTATCTATTAGAATCAAACAAGTTGCAATTAATCTATGTTACTAAATATTTTTAAATTTCACTGTTATGGTTATGTTTGCCATAGACAAGGTCTGATAACTTGAATTAAGCCAGTGTGAAATGCCAGGGAAAGCAGATATTCCCTATTTATTTCTCTACGTTTCATTTTCTTACAATCCTTCCACAGGTTATAATGAGTATGAAGTATGACTGAGTCTAGACAAATGTGTTAAGGCCTTCTATTAGCAAATTTCTTGGTACAGCTGTCATTATTTTTTTAAGTTACTATGGAGACTTACAAGTTTGAGGCATCACTGTTTCGATGATTTTCCATAGCAATACTACTTTGGCTCCAGTGCACACCCCAAAACAACCGTGAATGTCCTCCAAGATAATTTATGTCCAGTTGAACATACTAAAATATCTACACAATTGCCTAGAATATGGTAGTAAGCAATAAGATGTGAAAAAAGAGTGACCTACTTGCTAAACCTACTGTTCGATGGAGTAAGTTTCATAATCGAGATTTCAGTAAAATAAAAGTTAGAAATATATAGCTGGGAGAAAATAAGAAAGGCAGGGTATTTTATCAAATTTTTATTCTTTCCCAGTAGTTTAGATTTTAAACCTTAAGACCAGATCACCCCTTATAAACCTCAGACTTCTCAGAAGATAAAATACTAGACTTTTTCAGGTATATTTTCTTCTTCTTTACTCTTAAACAGAAAGAACTATTTTCCTTTTCCTTTCTAGCTAATTGCTGCTTTATGGAATAAAGTAATAAATTTTCAGAACTGTGTAGCTCAATGGCAATAGTGTCAAATGACAAAATTCTAAACTACCTTCATATGGACAAAGCATGTAACTATTATATGGATGAATGAAGACCTCTCACTGCAGACATGTAAAATATTATGTTCTGAATTTAAAATACTCAGAACCTGATGTGTCTTACACCAAATGTGCAGAGATATAAGCAGCCAGGAGTAACTAATTTTACACCAGTGGAAGTCAGAGAAAATACAGGAAGTCACTCCAGGCTGGAAGTGAGGTAAACCTCACCTCCCAGAAGTGCTGGGCAGGGGAAAAATACACTGAAAAGTTTACTTCCCACCATTTATTTTCACTGATGCTTCTCAGCCTTTTGTCACAGCCTCCATCCCTTTACATGATGGACCAAATACAGCCTTCTAGAGAAACAGAAGAGAGCAGTTCAAGTGAGAAACAAAAGCAAAGTCAATCAAAGCAATTTTTGCCATTGCAGTGATACTTCCGACCATTGTTGAGTAATTCAAATAACTGATTCATTAAACAAAAAGGCCACAGAAAAGTTACCTCTGTTGAGAAAGAGATCAAAGTTCTCCCTCAGCCATTCAGCCCCATGATTTCCACACCCTTGGTGGAGGAGATGCCCTCACACAGACATGCAGCCCTTGAGTGGGGTTCTAAAGGAGCAAGAGCAGCCCTGTTCCCTTTTATTTCTCATCATCACTAACGTCCACACACCTGGCCTGCCTTCCTGAAGTTCTCACATAACAGAAGGCTACAGCTGGATGGTTTTCATACATGTAGCTTTTCTTTTTTTATCAGTTTACTGAAGTCTATTAATAAAGAAAAGTAATAATAACAATAAAACCCCCTTCCTGTGTTTCTCTTAATAATTTTATTTCACTCTTTGGAAGAAGCACCAGGAGACACCTTCAATTTTTCAAATGTGTCCTGGCTTTTTATTTTCCTAATGTTTCACATTGAGAGTTAATTTTGTTTGCAGGTATTTTGCCTGCATTGCTAATATATTTTCCATTAACATACCCCTTTTTAGGCACATGCAGACCATAGGATGCTCACCTAGGAACTCTTATACAATGAAATTGCTGCATGGTGTGTATAACTTTGAGCTTTCACCTCAAAAACATATCATTCTGTTAGGAAAAAAAAAAAAAAGAGCATTTTTCTTCAAACAGCTTGGACTCTCTGCATGCTAGAGATACTGGCTTATGGCAAGACTACACTGAGTTGCAAGCCTCTGCGTGGGTTTTGAACTAGTGACTAACCAACTCAGTGGCCAAATTGGTTCTGTGGACACAGATGTGTAAGTTAATTAAATTCTGTGACAAGGAAGCAGAACAGCACTTTCATTTATAACCATGTGGAAAAGTCTTATCAGTGTATGACATATGGCTTAATTTTTTTCTGAAAACAAGCTTACATGGAATACCTCTATTGCAATGCAAGAGAGCAAAGATGTAAGATTGCAGCACCCGGTGTAAACAGGCACCGTACAGAGTACAGGACTAGTATACACTGTCATTTCCTTAGTACAGAGTATGTTGGCAACATAGAGCAGAACATGCAGCAAATAAACCAGTGTGTTTTGATACCGTAGATCTGACACTTTTTGGTGTGGAGAATGAAAACAGTCTGTATTTTAAGGTTAAGGGTGGACTTGTTCCCCTAGTCATTTTACTTGTTTATACATGGACATCAAAATGACCAAACTGTATCACACATTCATCTATTCTCGTAGCCTAAAATGGTTCCTTTAAATTCATCAAATCACCCTCTAAAGCTGTGATAATGTGGGAAAATTCTGCTTGCGTAAGTAATGTTTTACTTTGAATAAAAACAGTCTGTGATACATGACAATTATAGCACAAAGTCTGAAGTATCTATCCATTCAAGCACTATTAAGAAGAGAAGAGTGGGCTTTTGCTATTTTTTCAGCCTCTCAAAAGAAAAGAAAAATCAACATAGTTACAATATGTAAAATGGTAATAATAAGAATTGAAAATAATTCTAGCTTTCTGATTAATTTGTTCCTAGCCCAGGATTATAAAAGCCTTGTACTTAAAAAGTGGATTGCATCTGCAGTTGAGAAAGTGTTCTTGTCACCACGCAAATCTCTTAGGAGGAATATCCCAGAAATGGACATATGAACACTTATTTCTGTCCAGCAGCTAAAACTCATAGTTTGGAAGAAAATTTTTAATAACTTGTGTGACTCTGAATTCATACAAGCAAGTCAGAGGCATCTGTGAAAAAAAACTCTCATACAGAACTGATCTGAGGCTACGAACTATTATAGACTAATTGCACCCATGCGATTGATCCCTACCGGCACAGATGGACTCTCCCCTCGCAGACACTGATATGTGTCCCCAAAGGAAAGAGGCATAAATTAAATGAGATTAATCAGCCTGTTTCACAGAAAGCTCAGTGAGACTTCCATGCAAAGGGAAACGTGCCTTTAGAGCTCTAATCCATCTCAGCCAAGTATGATTAAGAACCATGAAGAAACAGTTAAAACTCTGGGGTAATGGTATTTGAGTGAAGGTATCACTGCTTGCACACCCTGACTTTTGACTATTTAACTGTGTAATTTTATGTTTGCACAGTACATTGCAGAAGAACACGCACTGACACTGGCTATCAGCAAGGAATATAGCTAGGACCAATGAACAAAAAAATTCTGACTAGCTGCTATGGTTCATTTTGAGTCCGTCTACTGAATATGTGGGACCAGATTTCATTACAGTTATCTCAGGAGACACCCGAGAGCCCTCGGGCTTGGAAATGATGGCCGAGCTCTGCCCAGGATGAGGGTGTACTCGTGGGCATTCTGTCTGCTCACAGCTGACCTCCACCAGGAGCAAAGCCCACTGCTGACTGACAGCCAAAATGAGATATCAATCACAACAAATTGCACAGATCTTCAATCCTCCCTTTTCTTACAGGGAAAAAAAAAATGAACAAAATTAACATGAAATTACTAAAACTACACTGAGGTGAACAGAATAGTTCCAAGCTCAATAAAATTGTTCAGAAATTTGCTTGGGTTTTTTTACCATCTGACATCTTCATATTAAAAGACTGACATCTTCACTTATGTCAATCTTTTGTTCCATTTTGGTTTTTCTTACAGAAAACAACTTACACAAAAATCAGTATAAATGAAAAAAAAAAAAGGCTTGCCAAAACCCACATGGGCTTCTTTTTTCAAAACAGGTTTGATATTATTTTAAACTAAATCAGGATCATCCTTTACAATATCTGTCAAAAGAAACTGTAACCAAATTCTCCTCTATTTCAGGATCTGTACAGAAGTACTGAATTCCTTCTGTAATGGTAGGATTTGGTTTATCTTTAGTCTAGATTCTCTTCACAGGCAAAAAAGATGATGAAATACAGACTTTTTTAAACTAAAAGTGTTGGAAAATGCAGATAGGCATCTAATGACACAACCAATGACATCCAGATACATAATTCTACGGACAGGGGAAAGATCCTTTTATTCTGTATTTCAGGTCCAGGTAGCACTTGATACTGGACCCGACACAGGGGATCCTGAATTATGTGACGTGTTTCAGCTCCCTATGGTGATGCCATGCACTTTGCAGCATATGTTATCGAGGAGTAACTGGGGAGCCAGAGGTTGCCTCTTTTGCAGAATGAGAGGTGAAACCAATCTGTCCATTTCTCCCTTGAACCAAGTGGCCACAGCACCTCAGGACAGGCTCTGTCAAAGGTAGTCATGAAGCAATTCCTGAAGCTGCAACTCAGTGTTAATTCTTTTTCTCAAGTAGATGATCCTTAGACTATAAAAACCTACTGTTTCTGCCAGCTAATGTAAGAAATCCTTTCTTTAAGTCAGTGGTGTCTGTGCAGTGGAATTGAAAGTCTGGAGCCAAACACAGCTGATGACTCACTTGGAAAGCTGCTACGGCCACACATAGCAGCACTTGTAATACCAGCCACCTTCTTTTTTTTTGGAAAAAATCCCAACATTTTACGTGCAAAAAAGAAAGCAGATTCTCCTTTATTTGTGTTAATAAGTTCTATATTCACTGTTGTCTTTTTCCTGCACAGTGAATTTTATTACTTTAAACTCTAAAGGTGAAAGAGTAAGAAGTCATCCTCATGCTATGAATACATATTAGATTAAGTGCAAATATAATTCTTCCAGTGGATGTGCATTTGGTTTGTATTAATTATACTTCTGTA
The DNA here is from genome assembly GCA_013398115.1 of Falcunculus frontatus. Taxonomy (NCBI): domain Eukaryota; kingdom Metazoa; phylum Chordata; class Aves; order Passeriformes; genus Falcunculus; species Falcunculus frontatus. Next base: position 39,990 of record VZRV01010666.1, on the reverse strand, counting down.
CATCTGCCACCCAGTTAGCTCCCAATATAGCCACACAGCTCCAGCAGCTTTACACAACTGAAAGGAGAAAATAAATCATTGCTCTAATCAGAGTTCAAAACTCCATTAAAGAATTTGCTGGAAGAAATATGAAAATAATTCAATCTGGAACAACTCTGGAATAAAAGAGAATATTTCAGTATGTATTGAAACATGACCTAAAAATGCCAGTGAAGCACTCTTCTTTTTTTTTTTCTATTATTTGAACTGCGAGAAGTCTCTGTACTCTCTAGAGTAAAAGTAAGTTTTCACTCCTGGTAAAATCACAGCGTGTGGATTTTTCAGTGTGCTCTATTTTATGTTAATGAATGTCAGATTTTTAAATTGTCAGTTTCATTTATAAAACTCCAGAATCTACTAAAAAACAGTTCAAAATACCAACATTTGTCCTTCACATGTGAGACCACAAGAGCACTAATTAATCTAGATTAATTAGTCAGTCTCTCTGACCAAGATCTTATCACTTGAGAGAGTGTGTGTTCTAAGATATTAGCACAGGCTGTTTCTAGCTGGCTTGGCTTGAGGACAATATAAAGGAGGAGGAAAAGGGAGGGTTTTTCGGTGTAAAAAAGAAAAAAACTGATAATGCGCATGATAAATCCACATTTTTGCTGTATTTGTGTGCTATCAGCTTGCTCTGAGATTGTGAGTTTACAGTAACTGATTAAAAATAAGCACACGACTGCAGAAGCTCCAGTTTTCCAATTGCTATTGTAAGGAAGTCAATTGTCCTACGTATGTAGGGCAGCCCTGGATGCGAGAGACGTATTGGCATCTCCACTTGTGACTTTCTGAACAGTGCACGATGAACGATGGATTGGGGAATCACTCCCAGCTGTTTGCTTGTTTTCTTTTGAAGATAGAAGGTGTGTTTGACACTGTTATGTTATCTCCGCAGCATAGCTGCAAAGCAATTCCAAGAAGCAAGATAAATTAATTCCTAAGAGGTAGCACATTCCTCTGTGTGACACACAGAAGACAAGTCACATTTCAGCTTCAAATTACCTTACGAAACCTATCTTTTAGTTATAAAAAGTAAGATTTTTAACTGCAGAAACACAACAAATTAGGAGGAGGATATAATCACTTCTTAAGGGTTTATAAAATTGCAAGTATGAGTTTGGCTTTTGGTCATTTTGTCACACGTGTCACAATGTGATGGGTCATTTCTGGTCATGCAGAGTAGGTAAAAAACACTGCAACCTAACCCTGAACTCAAGGAAAGAAACAATTAAACACAGCATAATGTGGCTGTACAGTAAACCAAATAATCATATCAAAAGTTATCACAGAATGGAGCAGGGTTCATTCTTTCTAAAATAAGTGCTATTGGTTCACCAGTAATTTCAAATTACTGATATAAACTTGATAACACCAAAAAAATCCCCCAGTGCTCTGTACAGGATATCCAATTGATTTTACGTTTTCCGTCATTCGTTCAAACAGACTGGCTTACTTTTGCACAGATAAGCAGCAGTTTCAGGTGCACAAACAGCAACACATCTGAAAGGAGCCTTATTCTCAAAGGGGTAGCAGCCAGTATGCACTGGACTAGGTCAATATATCCTTTCCAAGTTACCTTCTTTTTCAAAAGAGTTTTGGTTACATCCTGCGATTATCACAAAGGAAAGAGGGACAGATTCCAAAGTCTTTCAGAAACTGTGGGTTTAAGGAACGCAATCGACACATACATTGTTTGATGTTCATATTATAAAAACTTGGAGTGCGTGACAGAAACTCACTCTCCAAAAAATCAACGAGAGATCTTAACTATAATGCCAAGAATGTGAAATTCATGTTTTGCTTATGTATAGTTACAGCGAGTGTTTTAGTGAACAAAAGAAACTGCCCAGAAGCCAGCCGTGTACATGTTTTTGTCCTAAAGCAGCTGCTGCATTTGACTGTGACACTAAGAGAGAAAGAGCGTCCTCCTCTCCCACTGGCCACTGTATTAAGTAGCTCACAGCTACAGTGTAATTGCTGCACAGCACTTGGCAGTGGAAGGCATGGTAACAGTTAGCATTAATAAAAGTAGAAACTGTTTTCGCAGTTGCATGTCTCACAGTCTCATGTGTGAAACATTCCACATTTGGTGTAGACAAACAGGAAGGACATCTACAGCACCGATGACTGCAGATTGCGACAGCAAATGTGCCCAGCAAAGAGTGTGTCCATGTGAGCACAGACAGTATCAAAGTTAAGTAATTATGCAGTAAGAAAATATGCAAGTATGATGATTACTGAAATCACTACTTATTTATTTAGTGTTTCAGAGCTCAGGGTTGCATTAATAGAAATTAATAACTTTGAGGGACTGTTTTAATTTAAACATGAATGCCTTAGTGCATGAAAAATAATATGTCTGTATGTATGTTTAGATAGATTTTTTCCTTACACCTTCATCTGTAGGGAAGGAATGAGTCAGAGTAGCCAGCATATAGCTCTATCTGTACCTGTCTATTCCCAAAATATCACAACAAATATTTAAGGATCTTTTCAACCAACAGAAGTAAAGGTCAGGGTCATAGCAAAGGGCAGTTTGTGGAGGAGGAGATTAGCATTTCTCTAAGTGATTTCTTCTTCCATCCACTTTTTTATATCCTCTATAAACAGTCCTCTCTAATTTCAAACACATTTTTTGAATTCTGCAGCGAAGTCAGTTCTAAAAAGGTATCGTCCAAAATAAATGTTTTCCTTGGCTCATTCATCAGCTATCCTGTCTTTTCTAGTATAGATACGGGAGGGAGAAGGCATATGTGTGTGTATATTCTGTATATACACAAATATCAGTGTAGCCCCTATTTAGCATTCTGTACCCACACACTACTTACGCAAAGGTATTGACTGGAGAGCTTTGTTACTAAGATTTTTTTTAGTCCCTATTTCATTGAAAAATAATTATTTAATAGATTGATTAGATTAGCATTTATCTCTTTTATCTGACTAGTAGGCTAACGCCAGAAGAAAGTTCCAGGTGCTCAGTTCCTTTACAAAACAGATCTTTATTTTGCATATCCAAATAGAGGGCAGCTCTCCAGCATCCCACACACACTCTGAATTCTCCTCTTTTAAGCAGCTGTAAACTGTGTGCTAGGTCATCTCTGAATTCATACAGACTGCATCCTCTTTTCATTTATTTTTAAAGATTGCCTTTAGATCAGAACTTAGTAAATGACTCTCTAGAAGGGTGACCCCTCCACTGCCATCCTCTGCCTTGTCATCATCCAGCAATAACCAGCTGCTTCTAAAATAAAACTAAATGCTGTGTTTCCTAAAGACTGTGACATAGCGTGCTCCTTTCATTTGTGTCTTGGCAAGCAGTTTTCCAGGTTTCAGATGAAATTCCTCAAAAATGGTTTTCTCTCTCTCTCTAAATGTGTGGCCAAAAAGCATAAAGAACTCGATTCTTAATAGTTTTTCAGTGCAGGTCCTCACCTACTATTTTGAAAAATGAAGAGAGACAAGGAAAACAGAGCCAGTGATCTGACGGCAACTCATAGGCTTCTCATACAGGTATAATTTATTCCCATTCAATCTGCTGCCACTAGCTGCATGCAGCCCCATCCCTGCCTGGCTTCGAGCATGTTGGCATAGCCACTGACAGACACTGCATAAGAGACTGGAGGAGTCAGGGATGCTAAAGAAGAGAAGACTCCAGAAGCACCAGCCCTGGGCCAGCACTGGCTGTCAGCACTCTTGGGGCAGCAGTAATCCACCCACCCCACTGGCACACCTAATGGTGAGGTTGCTCCCCAAATTCATCACTGACAGCACCTGCGCCTCTCCCCTGCCCCAGGAATGTAAGCTATGACCTGTCTGCTCATGTTTCTGAGGGCTCTTGGGGAATATTTCCTTCAGGCCTCCCCCAGTTTTTAGCCCTGTACTGCCTTCAACAACTGATCAGTGCTGAGCACACAGAAAGCTCCAAACAGAACAGTGGAGGCACAGCCCAAGAGTGCAAGAAAATTTTACTCCACCCCTTGGACTGCACATGTGACAAAGCGCATGAACATGCTGAAACAAAACCTAGGCTAGAGAAAAAAAGAACAGACTATATCAGCTTAAAATTAAGACATGCAGAGTAGCTTGGGAATTTGCTCCTGATTTCAGGCAAAAAGGTAAGAATTCAGGACTTTCTCTCACCACATAGTTTTTGGAGAGAACTAGAAGGGTAACTATAAAGAGGTAGAAGTCAGTTCTGGAAATGAGTTTCTGTGTTGTTTGGCTGACTTTCAAAGCATCTGATCATTTTAATACTGTATGTATGAAACTGTTCTGTTAATGATGTGTTAAGGCAGTCATGGATTTACTAGGGGTTATAGGCAGATCAAGGCTCCATCTTCCCCACTGGGCACACAAAATCTTGGACAGGCATTGTTTAGCTATCATTTCAATCAAGGAAAACATAGCAACTCCTTTCTAGAGCTAAATTAATTATTAACATCAATTGTCCTTTTGTTGCACATAATTTCTGCTAGAAGGATGACTCCAGGAATGTTTCATTGCAAATTTTCCATAGCTTTTTCATCTTTGGTTGCATTGGTGTATGGCCCTATACTTACACTATTCTCTACGGCCTGGTAATATAGCCAGAGGCATTTTGAATCACTTCACGTTCAAGAGTGGCCTCTGTGGATGTGGTTTTAGCTCACTAGAAAAAAAAAGGCTGAAATCTACTTGTTAGCCACAAATTTTGCTGCTCCATTGAAAGAGGATGGGTTTGAGCTTTTGAGCCTGCAACATCACCATTAATAATTTACTGAAGATGACAATCCTGTATCACTCATCAAACAATTTAGGTAAAAAACAAAACAGTAAATTATCTGCAAAGGTGAAGGGACAGATCACAGGCTATCGATGATCTCCTACAGATGTTGTTAGAGAGTCACATGGATAAACAGAATGAAAAGGCAAAATAAATTCCTCTTTATTGATCAAGATCTTAAGAACTGTGAAGATGGTTAGTTTAATTCTATGTTCAAGCATGAAATCTGCCTGTGCGAGTTATTAGATTAGCAGGATTTTTTTATTATTTACCTTGAAATAGTAAGAAACACATTCCTAGTACCAGGAAAATCCTTTATAGAGAACAGGACACCAGCACATATGGAAAGGCAGATTTCTAATGTCCACAGTCGCAGACTGGCATTTGGGAGAACTGTGTCCTTGCCCCAGGTGTATCAGTGCTTTACTGGGTAACCATGGAAAAGTCATTCCCTTGTCTTCTACCACAGCTTCCCCATCAGAAAAATATGAATAAAAATGTCAGGCTTCTTTGGAAAGAACTTTGAAATCTATGGGTGGAGAGCATTGTGTAAGAACAGGGTATTACGGATAATTTATTTATGGCTTGTTCAGCTGTGTAGTTACTGGTCTAAGCTGCCCTACAGCAGTGATCACAATAGACATTACACTCTTGGCAGTTAAAGTACTTCTCTTGTGTTCACTGCCCAAACTCTTGTTCCAATTCCCCTGTCTCCTGCAGCTGACAGGTGGAAGATCTACCACAAGTTCTGGCCCATTTTAGAGCTGGGCCTTTCTTTGTAAGTCCTGTGTACCCCAGTCCCCAACCTCCACTGGCTTGGCTGCTTCCTTTCATATTCCCACATTCCATTATGTGACATTATGTCCCACAAGACCCATCCCCTGTAGTGCACCTGGGCAGTGAACCCCACTACACTAACTGTACCATGCCAGCCGAGGAAAAAACCTCTTCCTCCCATTTCCTCACTCTCCCTGTTGAGGGCTGGCACAGGGTAAAAAAAAAAGAAAAAAAAAATGAAAAAAAATGCAAAGCACCAATGTATTTTCTTGTCTGGAAGCACAGCATCTGATAAGGATGTGCATGACTGTAAGCTGCTGGCAGCAAATTGGATGAATGCTGGTTTGCACAGATCTCCAAGCAAGCAGTCATTCTATCAAACTTGGTTCCCCACTCCATGAGGAAAGATTTTCAAAATAAGGAGCATTCTCCAATCCAGTAAGGTTCACAAGCATCACTGAATTAAAGGGGATGACAGGATGGTTTGCATATCTGACCACTGTTATATGAATTTGAGTGGAGGGGAGGGGACCAGCCACTCCAAAGACAATGGCTTCATTAACCATGTGAGAAATCTGCAATGTTAGGATGAAGCCAATCTGGTTTACCTGAAAAATAATTTAAATAATGCACAGGATAAAGCCTTGAAATTGCCATAGAAAATACTTGGGGGGGAGGGGAGGGGCGCTCAAAACCTATGTAATAATTAGTCACAGTTTCATTAGGTTTTCCCCCAAAGTTTGGTCTCCCTTTTCAACTACTACCATTCATATGATACAGCTTAGTCACTACCAATTGAAAATTAATTATAGGTCTGACCTAAAAATTAAATCTTCCATCCTGTCTTTATTAATTCCAAAGGCAATTCCTTTCACATCTTTCTACCTTAATCTGTTTTCAGCCCTATATCATCACTGCCTTCAGAACCATCATTTTACTAACACAGTATTTACGTTATTTTGATTCATAATACACCATCGCAACAGAGTCATTCTTGGTGGTAGGTCTGTGCTGCCCTCCTCCCTATTTCTTTTAAATCAAAACAATCCTTTACCATAGCAACTTTTCTTGGTTACCTCCTCATTCCAATAACTTGTGAGCAGCACACACTTGACAACACTGATCAGACCACACTGCCTCTGTGCCAAATTGAAAGGCCACTCCTCTTTGAAACAGTAAATGCAATCCCAAAGTTACAGGATGAAGCTGTTGCAGGTCTCTCAGAAAGCTCATATTCTTTAGAAAGTTACTGAACATTAAAAGTTGGTTTTGCCAAAACTTTCAGAACTTAGAAGTAACTCAAGGGAGCAACTCCTCCCTAAGCCTTTTAATTTATGATAGGAAAGGAAGAGCTATAAAAGCTAACAAACTTTTCATAAAACTGGTAAAGGAAAAAAAGTGTTCAACTCCAGAAAGTATCAGACAAGGAACAAAAGGTGCCAAAAGTCATGCTGAACCAACTTCTTCCAACAATACTTAAGTTACTGTCAGTTTGACATTAGATTTTTATGTATATGTGAAAGCAAGAGCCCACTTACTTAATAAGGGTTGTTATTTTACCTATCTAATCATAACTTTCACAATTACACTTTATGTAAAAATATCACAACATTGTATTTTCCTTCAAAGGTTTTCTACATAAATTTCCTCGTGACTTAAAGGTATATATATATAAAATATATACATATAAATTATTTCAATATTCACACTTATGTTCTCATACCGCAAAACTTTATCAAAGTACAAGAAAAGGGGCTTTGGTTGTTATTGAATGATTTGAAAATGATTGAGAATTATTATACTTATACTATCAGAATAAGAAACAGCACTGAGAGTCACAGTAAGCCATTTCATACTTCCAAATCAGCACATTTAAAATAGTTTTCAGTTATTTTTATAGTGAAAAACTAATATTTTTCAATTTATTTTTGGTCAGAAAGGCCATCATTAGTCTCTGATTGCAAACCAACAACTTAAAGAAAAAGATTTTACCTGCCATTAGTAGAGTTGGATGAATTTAAAATATATTCAGGAATGTAACATTTCAGTGTAGCCAAAAACCTGTGGTGATTATTAAAAGTGAGATTTTGAAGAGGAAGTAGCTACTATGTAAGCATAATAAACAATATCACCACATAAATATAAAATCCCATAAATTGTATGGCTGTAAAAAGTGGTAGGGTTTTTTTATTGATATAATATTAGTGATGCCACACATTCCCTATTTTTCTTGAAAATTACCAAGGTTTTGTAATCCTTTCAAGGTTCAGTTTCTAGTCTTGTTGCCAGAGATTTGCATGCAGAGATAAGACAAGTGCTGCAGCAGTGGTACAGATATAGTCAAAGGATACGGAGCAGTCATGTTCGTTCTTTTTAGACCAACCTAGCGCTTACTGCTCAGCTCTACACCTAAAGTATGTGTTCTCTCCAAAGACATGAAAAACAACAATAGATTCACCTCCACTCCAGAAATGAGCCTTTCCATCTATGTTCCTTTTTATAATTTACCAGGGCATCTCTCCTTAGCGCTTCCCTTAGTGAGTCCAGACTTTGCTCTTTCTGTATCTTCATCACCTCAGCTGGCAACTTCAGTTGTTCCATGAAACTTGTCAGGCTCTTCATGATGTATCTTCCCAATGCCTTCAAATGCAGCTAATACTGACTGTTCCCCTGGTACAGGAAAGTTTCTGTTTTCATCTTTACTTCTGCTACTCAGACCCCCACCAATATGTGTGAGAAAGTGTTTCTGCAGGGCTTTTCTGAAAATCCTCCAGGTCTCACTCTTCAACTTCATTTTCCTACCATAAACATGATGTACACTGGTTAGATTTTTTCTTCTTTGTAGCCCATAAATCCACCTCTGCCACTCCATTTGCATTGCAAATGTAGGGCTGCCTATCCACTTTTATTTGGCAACCTGCATTCTCTCCTATTCCTGAAACAGAAAAGATTTCTCCTCTCTTCTCACGTCCCGGGGAAAACATGCTCATTGCACATAGCTTAACCAAACTAGAAACAAAGTGTTTTGTTAATGACATTATTAACTGGTAGTCGTGACCAATAACAATAACAAAACAGATAAACCATAATATTATATACCATGAAATGCTCATAAATACCCATAAGTTTCTAAATTGCCTTCTACAAGTAATCCCAAGAAGGACTATTACCCCGCACACACAGCTAAGTGCACATTCATGCACAGACACATACAGTGGTGTGTGGATCCCAAGCTCTCCTCTCCTGGGAGCTCAGATACTTGCAGACACCTCCAGAGGGAGATGCAGATGCTGTCACTTCATGAGGACCCATGCTGCACCCTACAATCCACAATGCACCCCTCGCAGCTGCTGAAAAAGCACCCCAGAATGGTGGATAGGCACACCCTGAGTTGCTGCATCCTACACCATCAGGCTCTCAGCTGGGTGCAAGCTAAAAAAGCAAGTTATTAAAAGCTCTATTTAAACTTTCACAACAGCATCAATCTTATTTTGACTATTTTTTATTCAGCATTGATAATGCATGAATTATAACAACAGACTGATGCTTAGGCTATCAGGTCATGGATGCCTCCTCTGCAGCCTATAGAAGTTACCTTGTCTGATTTTTCCTCAATCCACTGTTTTCCATTTTGTACCCTACTCCCTGTAAAATGTGAGAGTTGCAGGGACAATGGCAACAGCCAATTTGGATAGCTGCAAAAAGAGAAATAGGATTCAATCTATAACCCCAAAACTCTGTGTAAAGACCCAAATCCGTCAAATCTGAAACTTGTTAGAAGAATATAGTGCTTGTCAACATTTCTGTGAACTGTTCCAAAATGTGAATGCTAACTGATTCATTTCAAACTGGTTTAGACATTCCAAGGTTATTTGGAGTTGCTTTTCTCAGAATGACAATGGAGTATTTTGGAATGAAGCCTGATATATTTTTCATAGGCTGAGAAATTAATAGACTAATTCAGTGAGAGCTTGCTTTGTTTTTGGCAAATTGTGTTTGCATTCTCTATCCCTTTCTTAGTTTGTGCATATTTCTTGTTTCAAACCAGTGATATATAGTCATTTGATCTCTATGTCATGGAAGTGGTAACATTTTATCAATGCCCTTCAATCAATCCCCAATTTCATCTTAGTTCCAGCCTCTTCTCTGCTCTGAGATATTCTGCATCCTCACAGACCAGCACCTTTCATAAAAATAAAAGGCTTATGCTTCAGAAAAATAAAAAAGCACCTATATTTTACTTTCCTTGTCTGTCTCTGATTTTTGTCTGAGAAAAAATATCACCTTAAATCCTAATTAAGACAGAATTTTATAAATAAATAAGATTTGCCTTTCAGAAATCAAAACTTGCTTGGTAAGCAGCAATTGATTCCCAACTTTAATAACAGAGGATGCTTTTAACTACTAATATTGTTACCAGAAGATTATTTGTGAATCTATTAAAAAAGACCTAAAATTAGGTTTATCCAGAAAACATAAAAGTAATTAGCTATATAATATTCACAGGGACTTAGTTGCAGCACCTCCTGTCTGAAATATTTGCGTTATATTTCTGTACCTTGCTGATTCACAATTTAATTTCAAGCTCCAGAAGAAAGCTTATCTTCTGTCCTGTATCTTATTTCCTCTATGTGATGTCCTAAATTGCACTTGAAGCCTTGCTTCAGAATTTTTCTAAAGAAAGTTACTTCATTTGTTTTGGCACTTTCTCTTTGCAATTTTTCCAGTTGTCTTCTTGCTTTCATTAATATTTTTTAAAACATGACTCAAAAGGGTTCCATCATGCATTGCAGATGACAAATAGAGATCATATCCTATCAGATGAACATTTCTGCTGATAGAAAGTATGAATGATTTTTATTTCTTTCAAAATTTGGCTGCATCAGACCTAAAAAAAATCAAAATTCATTAGCTGTCCCCATGACAAATGCATGTGAAAGATGGTGCTATTGAATTAACTATGTTTCTTTCTCTGGCCTATTGTGTGCTATCTTTTCCTGCACATCTACTTAGAGCTCAGTAGTTCAGATTTAACTCAGTGCCAGTGTTCCTTTGTTGTATTGCACGGCATCTCCACATGGAAAGGACAAGATTATTTTCCTGCTATTATTCTCATGTTCACAATTACAACTTCCTTTAATATTGAAATTACCAGATTATTGAATTTCTCCAGATGCCTTGGAGTTGTTCTACAGTCAGGGTACCCCACTGCAGTAGGGCAGACAGGCAACTCATTGCCCCGGCAGGAGTTCACAGACCTGCAGTCTTCGTGCACACACAGAAGGGCCCTGCACTGACAGCTTCTGGCTGCTGAAAAGGGATATCCTGGGAACTTTCAGCTTTCTGAGAAGCAGCATTGTTTACCTGAACATGATCGCTAGGAGTCAAAGAAAGGGTGAAAAATAACAAGCTGCAAAGCTGATCAGAATGTGTGAACCTAAGATTCAAGAGAAGTCCTTTCTTCAGAGTTTTAGTCTTTCTTTTCTCACAGTACAGTTCCTAGGACCCTTCTCCCTCCTTAGTTTCAGCCCATACAAGAGACACGCAAACATTACATTCCTCAGCAGCAGACCCTGGCTCATTCTTCTATTGACTCCTATCAATGCCCACCACTACCTCTTACATATTCACAGGAAATCCTCTGTTTTCCTCTGTTTATGCTCCCTGTTGTCCCACTGAGCCATGACAATTACACTTAGACCGAGAAAGGCCTCTAAGATAATCTCCCAGACATGGTGTCTGATCTAGTATCTGATCTCCTAGTCTCATTGAACGGGAAGATTTTACTCACCATCTATTCAGCGACATGTTCACTGTTCCAGCTGGTACAAACATTTGAAAGGCAGAAAATCTGGCAGAGATCTTTCAAAATTCCTCTCATAAAACAACCTCCATTCACTTGATAGATTGAGATGACATGCTTTACAGAGTCAATATTATAAACATGTTTGTGGGCTCTGTTATGGTCTTATTTCAGTGCAAAGAAAAACAGATGAGAACATAATTGAATAGAGAGTTGAAAAGTATCACAGATTAATATAAAATTATAAGAACTGAACAATTCAGCTTCTGTAACAATAAACACATCTATTCTATTAAAATTCTTAGAAAGAATTAATACAATGACAGGTAACAGCAAACTGATGGATACAATTAATTTATTCTTTGCAAAGACTTTTGAAAACCAAATCTCCTACAAGTGGCTCTTAAGAATACTTGGAAATCATTTGAGAGTGCATCTACAGCAGAGTTTTAATTCAAATCTTCCCTACTTTCTGTGGTTTGGGTTACAAGTTGGAGCTGCCGCAGAATACACAAGGTTTCCTTCCAGAGCTAAATCAGAAGATGCAGACATAAAGCAGATCTGTGACACTTCAAATGCTCCTGTGTATTTAAACTCCAGACTGTATCAGAAGAAATCTAGCTGCGTACAAACTCCCAAAATGCATGAGTCATATACATGAGGAACTCCCAACTGCTTTGGTCTACAGACTTGCTCACCCTGAGATGTTCGGCTGGCTGATGCAGACCGAGTCGGGGGCTCACATTCACCCTGTGAAAGTTACTATATCAACTTGTCTATCCTAAGTCCCATTGGGACAGTAAAAAATCAGCCTCATGTGACTAATCATTTGTCTTTTGGGTGCTAAAACTAAATCCCTCAAAGCAACTTACTATACAGGGAGAACTGACTTGTCCCAGGGAATGTACTGTAAGGAAGCTGGTGGTGGGAAAAGACTAAGGTGGCTCAGCAGATCAGCGGAGTGAAAGGACTTAAAAGGCAGCTAATGGGTACTGGGCCAGATGGTGGGGCTGGAAGAATTTGGAGAGACCCTGGGGTATGAGGGTCAAACTGAGATGGAGAAGTAGACCTTTTTTGAGATGTCTGTAAAACAGGAATTCAGTGTTGCTTGTCTCTTGGCAAACTTTCACCCCTTTCTCAGCCACAGAACAGAGAAGGAGGAAGAAGAGGAGGAGGGGAAGGAAGCAGGAATTTGTTGTTTATGCAGCAAGCTCTCCTCTTACAAACAGTCCTTGTGCCCTTTGGCATAGGCAAAGCTCTTGGCTCTGCTACTGCTGGCTGCTTACTACTCTGTGTGAGCAGCAAGTTGGCCCTGTCTGACTTGAATGAGACGCCCAAAGAACAAGGGTCCTCTCTGATGCACCAGCTTACAAGCTGCCTTGCCAGCTCTCCTGACTGAGACAGGCTCCAATGGTGCCTGTTACGATTGTCCTCTGCCTGCAGCCATATCCTCAACAGCCTATAGTTCTAACATTTTGATGAGGCTAATTGCAAGTGTCAGAGATGACAAGTGTCCTGAGATAGTTCACTGCAATGAGATCATATCTAGCAGCTACTCTAAATGATAGAGGCTGAGAAAAAGATATGCCAGGTCAACAGGCACACCAAGTACCCCTGATACCAGGCTCTTATTCTCATACTAAGAAGTTCCAAAAGTTCTCTAATTGTTATCCTTGCATTTATTTGGCATTTAAATCTATACATTTAAAATGCATTTCTCTTCAGCCATTCTCAGCAAAAAAACATGTTCTCAAGACTGTAGCCTTACCTCAAACATTTCACTGGTATTTTGCTGCACTTTGGGTGTCAGTTATCCGGCAATGCATCCTGGCCAGCAATCTAAAAAGGGAATTCCAGGTAGTGTTTACATTGGCACTTTCCTGCAGCTCTCTCTTTCCCCTCTGATACAGCTTCTCTGTGTCCAGCATCAAATTACCATGTCGTTTTTTCTACTGCCATATTGTATTGCAGTCATAAGAATTTGCTATCTACATTTAGGCCTGTTTCAATATTCCCTTAGAAGCCAATATTAATAATAATCATCATCATACTTTTCAATATTAATTCTCCATAAAAGATTTCACTAACTGCCTACATGTGCTTTGGATCTCAGCCTCGTGACTCTGTGCTTATTCATAGAAAATATTTTACATAAACTCAGTCTCACTACTTAGAGAGACAGCAGTTCAAACAGATCTGTGAAAAACAAGAGAATTAACTTGTTTTGACGAGACCAACCAAGAAGCTTGGCTGAATGTCCTACATCAGAATCTCTGGCACATCTCCTCCACTTTGAGGGACTGTGACATCATTTATTTTTTGTTTATTGACTATCTTGATAAACCAAGGTTTATTTCCAGCACTAGTTATTTCAGTAGGGTTGCTTCCAGGAAAACAAAGGTAGAACTTGCATCTGGTATGCTGTGTTAGGTTCCCACACACTCTTTCTCTCTCTCGATTCCTCTCTATTTTTAATGTCTCCTCTTGCTGCCTTTTCACTGAAGAAACATAGCCAATTGCAAGATAGCTTGCTCACATTTGAAAAAGCAAACCTGACTGCTCTCCAAGATTTCTCATTTTCAGTTACCTGGAACATTGTTTTAAACAGGAACCACATGTATTTACTGGTAGGCAACCCAATAATTTCATTCTCCACAGGCATTTTGGGATGCATACATTAATGATTTAAGCATGGGGAAAAAAAGTTATTCTGAATGAGAAACCTAGTGTTTACAAAAGCAGTGTTTGATACTTCAGGGTGGAATTTGGTTTCATTCCCCAGCATGTTAAATCATAACTAAGCATGTGTGATTTAATACAGCAGAGAGATTTCCTGATTTGTTTTTAATTGCCAGTATACACAGACTGCATTTTCAGCATGAGTTATTTTTATTTGAGATGAAAGGAAAAGGGAACAGTAACAAAGCCTTCATGAGAAAATACTTTTCTGTAGCATATCATATTGACTCTGTCTTGCAAAATGTGAGTTTCAAGAAATGCCATGATGCCCAGAAAAGGAAAGTAACTGCCGAAGGTCCCAGATTAAGAAAGGATTCAAGCACAGCTCTAAATTCAATGGGACTTAAATACAGGCTTTGTTTAAGCACCTAACCCAAAGTCTTCACAAATCAGGACGGTTTTTTATATATACACACGTATATAAATGGTATATATATTTATTAATCACTGCTAATTGTAATGAATTCACAAATAAGAGAGCCATGTGTAACTTATACCTAACATGATTCCCATGACATGTTTAAACCTAAGTTTTATTCTGTATATGCCCTACGGCTGAAGGTAGCTTGTTAGGAAGGGAATTGGCATTTGTTCATTCTCACCCCTTCATGTGTATTAAAAGATTCACATCCTACTGTAACATTTTCATTTACAACCCCTTCAGGCCAATAAAAAGCATAATCATTTTCCTCCCCAGTAACTGCATGGACATCAGCTTTAATTTCAGCACACTTTTCTCTTCCTAAACCTTTTTGTCTGGTAACAGATGGTCAACATATTTCTTCATTATGCCCCTTTTTCCAAAAACAGCCATGCCATGCTCCCAGTAATACACCTTCTTGACAACACCTTTGTCCTAATTGTTTCATCCTTTGTAATTTTATGCGCATCCTACTGATGGATACAGAATGTCTGGGAGGCACATATCATAGATTCTATTTCCTCCACCACACTTATCCAGTTTCTGTGCAAAATACATGCTATCTGTAACAAATCATAAAGTCTAGAAAGCCTTTGAATAAAGCCGCCAGTACGGTGGACTTTGATACAGACTTTGTGTTTTCAAATAAAATTCTGCTTAATTTTCCCCAGAGCTTTTTCAAATGTATGTACAAAAGCCTCGTTTATCCATTTGATCCTAGGAGATAAGCAGCAGTTCTAACATGCTTTAGTGAATGAGTCTGAAATTGTTTCAAAACAATTGTGGACTGTTATCAAACAATTTCTTCAGATAATCCAGAAACAACCAATAAACTCCATGAGTTTTTGATATTCTGGCCAGTCAACAAAGCTATGTGCTGGGACGAGCACCAGCTATAGCTACCTACATGACTGATTATTAATCTCTGTGAAATCTAGATAATTTCTATCTCACTTATGTGTCCTGCTACAAAGTGAAGGATTTAAATCCCATTCACTTTCTGTCACTTTACCATCCAGAGCAGTTATTAAAGTTACAAACTGCATTCTCAGGAAGCAGCATTTTTTCTGAGGCTGCTCCTTCAAAAGCCTACTTATTCAAAGTAATTCTGCATAATAACCCATGACACTCTTTCAGTGCCCTCTCTTCCACACTTTAGGAGTACCTGAACTCTTCCAGTTCTAGACGTAAGAACTCCGGCATAATGGTTAAAAGAAATATTGCACTGCTAGCATGTTGGGCATGTTAACACTGGATAGAACCTACTAACTATTGTCATCCTTGTCAATGACTTTTTTCCTTGCTCATGACAAATCAGAGATGATGTTTAAATTAAGGCAAACAACAAAAATAAAATTTCCATGAAAGTGCTAAAAGATTGTCCCATAGCTTAACCTGATGGGTCAAATACTCTCACTGCTCAAATCCCCAGCAGAGAAAGAAATAATCTTTTACAATTAAGAAAAAGGTAACAAAACCATACAGGCCAAAAATAAGTATCAAAGCAACAAGTAGCACTAGTAATTTTGGTTCCAGTTTCACATAGCTCTTTAGGACATACTTAATTTGTCTGGTTTTCTGAATCAGAGTCTTAATTAAGATGTTCTTAATCGACTCTTTTATTTAGTGAAGGAAAATTATTTTAAGACCAAATCAACTGGAGATTGTATCTAAAGAACTAATAAAAATTATGAAATTGAGTGACTGGTGAAAAATATGCATCTAAACTTTAGATCATTTTAGAAACACATGCTAATAGATAATTATTATTTAAATATTACATTACCTAAAACCCCCCACCCTCTTCCTACCTTCCCTTCACGTTAGCCACCTCTTCCTACCTTCCCTTCACATTAGCCACCATTAGTGTAATTGGTTGATTTTCTAAATGCATCCTCCTTATGAGGAATCTTAAGGCAGATGATCTGAAGATGAGTAGAGCATCAGTGGTTCTCCAAATAATTTCAAGGGAGGCTCTCCATAAACACAAAGCAGCACAGGATGAAGCTCAGAGACTTCTGTACCAGAGATTGACAAACGCAAACTCTATGGAGAGAGAAGGTGGCTGCTGCAGGGACTGACTAAGGAACTAGGAACTCTCAAGGACCTGTGAAGTACAGACAAAAAGCATGGGAAGCCAGAGGAAGTACTTAGTTCAGGCAGGAAGCTGAGGTGGTCCTTGCAACCTGATTGTTACTGAACCATCAGACTTCAGGCTGAAAGCCCTCTCTGCAGCCTTTACAGGCCTGATGAGAGTGCTGTGCTTTCTTCCTCTTCTGTGACAGGGACAAGTTACATCTCCTCCTCTTTACTATGTATAAAGAAAATGCTCAAAGCAGTTATTCTGATTCTTGTGTTCATGATGGCTGATGTCTGTCAGGGCCCTGAATGCACTCAGACAGACAGACTCTGCAGCCCATCTCCTGCTCCATCCCTGGGGCTTGGCTGCCTGTACCTAAGGACAGCTACATTTTGGTGCAGTGGTGTCACTTTGGTCAGACTCTTGGGAAAGAGCTGTGAGAGGCCTCCATAGGGCCTCCATTCCTTGCCTTGTGAGATGCCTTCATGCTTAGGCCCTTGCTTCTAGTTGTTGCTTTAGAGGTGTCCGTTTTATGAATACTTGTGCTTAGATCCCAAAATCCTCTTCACAAAACTGAAGACAGCTAAAACATCCAATAGATCCTTCTACCTGCTTTTAAGACAAATCTCCAGGTGCAGTAGCTAGATTAAGGAGAAGGCTTGGACTGAGGGCTCATCTCCACACGAATGGAGAATTTCTTGACCTCTAGTTAGTGGTTAACCCAAATCCAAATGAAACTCAAAGCATTTCTGTCCATGGAGAAAGGTGTGGCAAGACATAAGGCTAGACACCATACCTCTTGGAGTAATGAGGGAGAAAGGAGACCATAAAAGCAAGAACCTCTCGGGTTTGCTTTCTGGATTTGTTTTATTCACATTACCCAAAACATAAGTCAATATATATTTTTGTTCGTTGGCAGGGTATTAGATGTGTGGTAGACACAAACATAGACACAATACCTGTTTGTGTAACAGCCCACGCAGAGCTGAGTAGCTACCTCTCAACATGCACATTCCCCTCACCCCCATTTTCCACCTCTTTGATCCCTGAAAATATTTACTTTACACTGAAAGCCAAAACCTCCTTCTACCCAACTAAACTAACAGCTGCACAAACTTCTGAAAAACAGCTCCAAAGTCTTTTTCTACCAAGAAGAAAAAAAAAGAAAAAGCCCAACCTGATCTGTTTGGTAAGAATTATTCTCTATAAACTTGTTGTCTCTGTTTATGGATCTGTTCCCTTCTGAAAATATAGGTTGCATCTGCTTGCTTGGTTGTAAAGGACTTCTGTGTGATGAATCATTCACATATAGGCCTGTCCCACATATGAACTGCCTTCCAGAGATGCATCAAAAATTGGCTTAACACTCTGGAGTAGCAGCTACAAGTTTGGGTCTGACTGGGAGCTTCTCAACACTTTGTACTTTGGCCTTTGTTGTAATTTTTGTTGTTTGAAAGTATATTTTTGAGCTACCACAGAGAAAAGGAATAAAAAAAGGAAAAAGCAATCTCTTAAATATGTGAAATGGCACATTTAAGTTAGCAAACTGGCTCCAAATAACTAAGAGTAAAATGAGGGCGCTCAGTGCATTCTGAGCATAAACGCCCATGTCCATCGAACTGTCTTAGGCCCAGGTGTCTGAAAACAAGACTGTGTTAGCTTGGTATGCAAAAAAAAAAAAAAAAATCCCTGAAATGGCTGAGAGACTGACTAAAAGCCTCTATATTTTGCAGCAGACAAAAAGGAAAAGAAAACGAAGATGTATCAGGAAACATGGAGGAGAATTGGCACAAGGGGTGGTTATTTTTGGTGGTTACAACAGAATTCCCGCTACCAATTTGCACTTCAAATTTACTAACATGAATATAAAGCATTCATGCAGTTTCATCTGCCATGTACACCATGTGGCTGTGCTGTCAATTTTGTCTACAGCAGGGATTAGACTGGGACGCCTCCACAAGCAGCACTGATCTCTCACTCACACAAAGCAGCATGCAGCTTACTATCAATAGTCAAGCAAACCTCGTTTTACTCCTATTTATCACAGCATGGTTCAGCCAGGAATTGCAGGTTTCAACAAAAATGAATAATTTTACCAGTAAGCAATACAAACTTGAGGTGCCCTTCACCGGTCCCAAAATATCTTGTTTTCCTGGACCACATCCATAGCCTGTATGTCAATGGTAGCTGTAGCCTAGCTCAAGTGACTCAGATTCAAAGCACGAAGTGGGGGGTTTAACACAGAAATTTATACTGAACCTACGATTACTTCATTTTCACATAAACTTGCGGCATTCTGGGTGTAGCTCGGAGCCAGCTCTGATCGCGTTCGCGGCACCGCGCTCCCTAACGAAGCCCGGGGGACACAGATTTTAAAAGCAGGGCATTACCCCGTGCTTCGAGACACTTTGCTACGAGGAGCCTAGTAAAACCCAGCGGGGCTGGTGGAAAAATCCCGAAGTTGCTGGCTGGCCGAGCAGGCGGGGCTCGGCTTCCCACCCAGCTAAACAAACGGCTGATAAGGCGGCGCGGGCGGCAGCGCGGAGCTCGGAGCGGGGCCGCGGCTCTCCCAAGGTCAGCTATTTAGGGACAATAACAGGAACACGCGGCGGCGGCGGCGCTGCCCCGCCCCGCCCAGCGCTGCCCGGCCGGGCCCGCTCCGCCACCTGGCGGCACCGGCCCGGGCCTGAACCCGAACCCGAACCCGCCGAACCCGGCAGCAGCGGCGGGCCAGGAGGACGAGCTGTCGTTTTGCAGGCGTGGAAGCGCTGACCAGGCCTGCCCAGCGCCTGCCTGCAGCCCTAGGGATGGGCCCGCCGAGGCCTCTGCCCTCAGGGTGCCCTCAGTCCGGTGTCTCCACAGTTTTCCTGACGGTCCCACGTCTTCTTTCTGGTGAAGAAATGGTGGGTTTAGATAAATTTTCACAAGCACAGTAGTTGCATTCAAAGAAGATGGACAATCCAGTTAAATACCTTGATGCTGTGTCCTTTTTATTGCAGTAGGTCTATTGTACCAAATGTTTTGGGTTTGCGACCCCCCCCCCCNTTTTCCCCAAATTTTTGGGGTTTCGCCCCCCCCCCCCCCCCCCCAGCCCACGCACGCTGTGCCTTTACTCCCGTGTGGGGTGTACTTGGAGTTCCTGCTAGCCCAATGTCCCATAAATTACACTGACTTCCCCGGCCTGTGACCTCAAATCACAGGGACTTACTATATTATACCAACAGTTTGTCTTTGTGGTAGGGGAAGCCTCTCCATGATGCTGAGCGAATATATGCTCAAATTCAAATGTGAGTAATTCTTCATAGCAAGAAAAACTTCACATTTCCTGGTGAACAGGATAAGCAGAGTGTTTAAATATACTTGTTTCAAAGAACTCTGCTTAATCTTCTGAATAAATAATTTCAGAGAATAAGACCAGTAACAATCTATTCATTTTAGTATCAAAATAGCAAGACTGTATTTTAAACCAACTATTTTTTCTGTCCCAGGAAACAGCCTGCCTACCTCCTTTTTTAAATACTATTTTTATACTCCTGGTGGCCTGGATTCAGGATGGAGTTAATATTTTTCTCCATGACGCAGTAGGAAGAACATGCTGAAACTTTATGAACCCAGAAGGGTATTCTCTATGATAAACAAAAACAATCTAAAAAAAAATCTCTTAAGAACTATGCAACTCATATGGCTTTTACCATCTGGCACACAGTCCTGGCACACTGTAAATCTTTGCAAGTGGTATCTCCTTTGCAGACCCTAATACATAAAACCCATATGCCAGTGGCTTGTAGAGGCCACCCCCTCAAGTTGCAGTCATCACATTATATCAGTGTGAGATCTTCTATGAAGCCAAAGCTTTTATGGTATTTCAGATGGTGAAAAAAAAATCCATTGCCTCCAAACTGTAACAGTATGGACATCGACAGTGAGGCAACTTTCAGTCATGATGCCTTTCTTTAGAAATGTCACCAATCACACTCAACACAGAGAGCTGGGAGTTGAGCAAAGACAAAACCAGAGAGAGGGATTGAATGTTGAGTGCTTTAAAGATAATTCCAGGGTTATCTCTGGAAAAAATTAAAACAACTTGCATTGAGACATTTAGTAATACAAGATACTGAGGTTACATTTGATGAATACCAACCCTTATGACAAATATACTCTGTGTAAATCTGAGCTCCATGACTTTTGGCAATGATATTTGCCAGCAGCTCAAAAGTCCTGGCACAGAATATCCACAGGCCCATAAATTTCTGCAGGCACAAATACATCTGTTAAATCATTCCTTCATGCTTCCCTTCAATATATCAAGTCCTAAGTGTTGAGCACTTCATCACCAAGCTGTCATAGGTCATCACTGACCTCCCCAGCACAAAGGGATTGGAGCCCTGAGGGGCCTCAGAGTAGGTTCCCTGGGGCAGTATGTCTTCATCCCCAGCAACTGAAAGGACACTGAAAAGCAGAAAGCCCTTAAAAAGTTAGGTTACTCTGAATGAGGGCTGTCCTTGCGGATTACTACTAGATTTTGATGCCAGAAGGCATAATCAGGTCTAACCCTATGAATAGTACACTTGTGGTAATGGATCCAGCCTATCTCCTCTCTATACTCAGGATCTTTTTGATCTGCTAAAATGAGGCTAATGAAAATAAGGGATGTCTACATCTTCCCCAGACATTGTTTGCTTTCTGTGAGAAGCCATCACCATTTCTTACCTGAGCTGGGGAAGCAGTAGAACTGTAGTAGGATAAACACAAATTATTTAATCATTTACTTTATACACGGAGACATTTTTCTCAGATGTTGAGGTCACACAGCGGCTCTTTCTGATGGCATCACTGATGAAGGAACATCCTGTTAGATTGCTGATGCTGCTTCTGGATTATCATAGCAGATGGGTGTTGAGCAAGGGGGCTTCTATGCAAAACATCAGCCTGCTTACTGTCTGTACACACACAGAGGGCTGCACAGCTTAAGGAGCATGTTCAGGGTGAGATATAATAAGAAAACAAGAATCCAATCTGGAAAAACAGTGTTTCTTCTCTATTCATGCATCCACTTAAAATCTGCAATTAGTTATATTTTTGTTCTTAGATAATTAGATAACTTGCTCTCCCCTTTGTATAAATATGAAACGTTATTAGAATTCCTACCATAGTAATACCAGCAGCGACTTCCATAGCCATTTTGGCCCTTTTCTTTGACTAAGGGCTGTACCAAGAGAAGTGAAAGAAAGCCATTTCTTAATGTGACATCCAGTGACTTTAATCCCAAAGTGCATTCTTCATTGCTCACATTCTTCATTGCTCACAGAAACTCCACCAACATTTTGGTATTGTTGTCATATTTTTATTGAAAGGATTAAGAGATTTTTAAATAGACAAAGCAATTTTTGATTTGATAAATCACTAACATTTGTCTGGTCTCAAATGTAACACTAGAGCAATAATAAAAGACTTAGAGTATGATTATGGTATATTATTTTTATAGGCTCAAATTAATAATTTTTAATCTATTATAATAATTGATTCTTCTTAGCATAGCAGCCACAGCCTCTGTCATAGCTAAGATTTTTCTGTATTAAGTACTGTACCATAGAAAAAAAGTGGGAAAAAAATAACCCATTCCTCAAAGGCTTTAAATTTAAGGGTATATACAGCAAGTCCCTTCTAGTAGGGGTTACAAACAGGGAACTTCAAGAACCAGTAAAGCCGGTTTGATCAACGTGATGGATTGATAGTCTTTGACAGAATCTGGCTGCTTTCAAGGATTTACAGAAAATTTTGCCCAGGAGACTTTTAAGGAAATGTTTACAGGCGGATGACATGGTAACTTTGCACAGGTTCACAGGGAGAACCCATGGCCTTCTCACTATGTGAAAACCAAACTCAGAAAGGCATATTCCAAAATGTTAACAGGTGGATGATAGATGCTAGAATCTTAACGTGACAGGAAGCGGAGGCAAGATTTTAAACCTGATCTGAAGAGATGAGTGGGAGAAATGATACGGGAGGAAGCCTGAGTGGGAAGAGCAAGACGCTGCTCTGCAGGGTTGAAGAACAGGGAGGCCATGTGTTGATGCACAGGAACGAATGAGTCTGTCAAAGACAAGAAAGAGAAAACCAGTCTTTGCAGCAGAATTTTCAATTGATCTCCTTCCTTTTGTCAGCCTTAGAGGGGAAAAAAGAAGAAGTAAATAGCAGTAAATAAATTAGTAAATATTTAAAACAAGAATAGTTTTGAGATGTAGCAGGTGTCTGACAGGGTAAAAGAAATGGCATATTCAGAGGCGCTATAATGGAAACATTTGTGGGTTTAAGCACAGCACTGCAGCACAGTTGCAGAGAAGCCTGAGTGATATCAGAGGCATGTGTGATGTTGAAGAAAATGGTGCTACATATTGTCTAGGAAAGACATTCTGGGTAAGGATGGAAAATTACCTCTGAGCCTGAATATGAGAAGATTTTAAGAGGTTTTGTTGGGAGCATGATAAGTAGAATATCTTTTGCTATTAAGTGTTGAACTATGAGTTCTGATATAAATAGGAAAATATATGTATCGATATAAGTCTTGACAGTAATATTTACCACTGATATAAAGAGCAGCACCATGGTAAAGTGAGTGATTAAAAACAGGGACTATAGCTAAGGGAGTAAGAGAAGGTAAATATGATTCTGGAACTTAATGTTCAACAGATGTAGCAGAAAATACAGTGAAAAAATGTTCTATATGTCCCCTGTCATTAGACAAGTAAGAAAAGTGAATAAAAGCCCAAGTCAGAGTTGGCTGAGAAATTTCATATCATCAGCGTTTTTATTGAAGTGAGGAAATCAAAGCCTGTTCGTATCATATTTTTTAGACATCTTGGTGAAGATCAGTTTCATGATGAATTTAAGTTGATCTAAAAACAGCCTGATGCTGAGATGCATGGTCCAGCTTTCACCACATTTCTGCTGCTTCCTTTCTATTGCCGAGGTAAATCAATTTAAAGTTAACTCTGGAAGAATATCATGAGTTTTAAGCAACATCAATGCATTGATCTGACCTCCCTGAGACTGAACAGGTCACTGTAGCTGATGCAAGGGAGTGGGCAGAAACAATCAGTTTTGGGTGGGATGGAGAGGGAAAAGACAGGACTGCTCTTTTCCAGGGCAACAGTATTAGATCAATTTTAAAACAGCGGTACCAAATTCAAAGCTGGTGTCAAATTTAGGTGCTCTGAAATGATGATTAGGAGTATCTAGGTTTCCTAGGCTATGTGCATTTCTCTCCTCTCTTCAACAGTTTTACAGTAAAGGAAAACAAATTTCAATACAAAAGACCAATGATAAGAAAAAGACATATCCCATAAATGGCCATTTTTCATGAAAATTTTCTTTTCCATAGATTTTCTTCTGCATTTTTCATTCATTTCAGTCCTTACATTCCACAAAAATGCATACTTATTTTACACTGATTTCATAGCTCATATTGTTGGGGATTCAAAGGCTGTAGTAAATTTTCACTTTTGAGTAATTTGTCTATCCTTACTGTATTTTCAAATTTTAGTCTGAACAATTGAATTTGCTTTCTATTTTTTCAAAGTATCATAAAATATTTAAGAAGTTGTTCATATCTTGTGTATTCTGGTTTTTGTTTCATCATTGGTGTTTTTACCCATAAATAGCTTTGAGCATATGCCTAATACAGTGATCACACAAAAAACGAGAGACAAAAACAAACCAACCAAAAAAAAAAAAAGCATCTGAGGATGTTTTTGCAAAAACACAACAATTATTCAATCACCCATGTTAAAAAAAATAAAATAAATACAGCCCCAGCACATATTCTCTGGGTATATTTAGCAGTTAAAATTTGGGACATTCATGTTTGCTGAACTTGAAAACTGGAGGCTTGAGCTCATAAAAATAGACTTTAGACCATTCATTATTTTATTAATGCCTGCTTGCATTCTCATCCCATCAGGTAACATGCATAGTGTGTGACTTATCATGCTTACTCAATTAAGCATACCAGTTTGTAGTTTAAATATCTAATAATTATACTTGAGCAAATTATAATTGAATTTTAAAATGCATTGAATGCATTCCCATTGTGGATAATTTGGGGAGGGTACTCTTACTTGCTTTGGATAAATCTCAAGAACAACAAATTACATTTGTCATTTGAATTAAGTGTTTATTTCCATCAAAATGACACAGAGCTGATTTTAGTTATATCCATAGATGCCAGTGAGAAACAGCACTGTTCTTTTAAATGCATTTTATCAGCTTTGATTTGCTGTCTACTCTTAATTCCTTTTCCTCTTCTTTTCCCCCCTCACTTACTGCTACATTTCTATTGTTAACTATTGGCATCTGAAGTATGTTGCCCATAATTTGCATTTTGATTTTATATCAACATGCCATTTTTTGTATCTTTCATATCAACATGTCTTAACCCTATGAAGGTTTCATGAGAACCATGACATCATAAAAAAGTTATCTAAATTTAATAATAGGAAACCAAGTGGGGAAAAAACTTAAGAAAAGTAAACGAGGGCTTCTATTGCAGTAATTGCCATGAGAAGTTTGCAACATATCCATTCTTAATAAAGCAATATGCTGAACAATGTTCTAATGACACAAGCATATGCAGTATCTTTCCTATTTTAGTAATCCATGCAACATCTAAAAAAAATACATTCAGAAATCAAACAGATTATGTAACTCTAAGTATGCAATTATAAAGGAAGACAAAATAAAAAGTGCTGAAACAATTCAAACTTACAGCAAAATTTATTAAAGCAATTAATATATTCAGACAGTATAAGCAACATTGTTGTGAATTCTGAGCAGAATGAGAACTATTAAAGAGCAAAACCAAAAAGGCAGGATCGTTCTTGCCATGAGCTGAAACCAGGCATAGATGCATCTCTGGCTTTGCCATTGCTGTTGTGATTCTTTTAGTGGTTCTGGTGGTACAAAAGAGACTGTTATACATCAGCTTATAACTTCTGCCCTGTTTTATTTGGGAGCCTAGCATATTTCAGAATATCCTGTATCCCATTTTCAGAGGTTCGTATTAATCCTTAAAGGCCTCTGGTTCAGGAAAGTTAGCGTTAAGCATGTGCTTAATCACTTTCCTGAATCAAAACCTAGAAAATCAACTTTGTTAGTGCAATTTTTAATAGATTTTGTTGGCAGAGCAATTTTTATCATATTAGTAGAATCAATCCACCTTGATGTCCTTACCCTTTTTAATAATTAATATTCTCATCTGGCATTTTTACAATCCTACATTAAGCATGAAGATTTCCTATTGGAGGTGTAAAATAGCCCTTCTGAAAGGCATGGGAAGGGAAACATCCCAACACTATGTTTGCTGAAACTATGCTGATTCTGCTTTGACATTCACCAAAGATAATGAGATACAGTTACCTACTTATTTCTTATCACTTCTGTTATTACTGAGGTTGAAGTACTTTTTCCTCCTATAAATCTTCATGCACGTATTCACATGAAATCGATAGCTAAAAAACTCCCCCAAACCTAAGCCTTTTTATTTTCAAAGGACATTCATTTTTATGCAGTATTCTGATTCTTGGGGCTTTCCTGTGCAGGGCCAGCAGCTGGACTTCAATGATCCTTTTGTGTCCCTTCCAACTCAGAATATTCTGTGATTCTGTACTACTTGATCCACTTTATTAGACTAAGATGATCTATCTATCAATAGAATTAGCTTTATTGCCTAGAAATTACGATAAATACTAGGATATAGAATAGCTATCCCATGATACGGGATGTTGTTTAATTGGTGTCTGTATTACTTGAAAAGAAGTTCACCTAAATGTAAAGTGATCTGATAAAATCACTGGTCTCTGAGATTCTGATCAATTTATTATTCTCAATCCTTCAAAATTTAAGAAAAATTACATCCTCTCAACAATGCATGAGGAATATATTTCTCTTTTTACAGAAATTCCTGCCTGTCAAACTTTGTAAAAAGCAGCAAATCATTATACCTCATCCAGACCATCTGTTGCTAAACTTGGCTCTTTTTCTACTTACTCAAATGTGAGGAATATTTCTAGAGGCCTACATTTTATAGAATTGACATGCCAAAAGTTCACTGACCACACTGTCTTCATAATAGCTTTGTTTGCTAGTTAGTTGTTTCTGAGTGCACTTATTCAAAAGGATTTTGAAGCTGCTGATGTGTTGTATTTGGTTCTTTTGAAATGCTGAAAACAGTGTCTTATTATGTTTAGATTTTAGCTTACCTTTGTAACCAGTTCTAATTGTTTAATTTACTCATGCTCTTTTAAGGTGGATAGCAGAAAAAAATCCTCTCTTTTCAAATTACTTGAAGATTATCCTTCAGTCAACTGTCATTATATCAAATGAGTAAATAAATAGTTTTTTCTTTGAAACTAAAATTAAAAGTTGTCAGGGTAATGTACCCAGATGAAACTTGAGAGTTCAGGGCTTGGCCAATGTTTCCCTGTCCAGCTTTGGACAGGAATGACTCTACATCTTCTTGCACTTAAGTTTACCTGTTGTAAAATGGAAAAAAGTAGCTCATCTCTTAGTCCCCACCTTTGTGTATTACTGCAATTTTATGCAATGAGAATCAAGAGCTTTCACTAATTATGCAATAAGAACTGTAATTTGTGAATAAATTTAAGAGATTCATGATTTTAACAATAAGAGTAGTACCACTGAGATGCTCTCTGTGTGGTCTGTCTTTTCAGGGTCCTTAGGATTAGTCACAAAGTATGAAGACTACTGTGGTA
Organism: Falcunculus frontatus; assembly: GCA_013398115.1. Taxonomy (NCBI): domain Eukaryota; kingdom Metazoa; phylum Chordata; class Aves; order Passeriformes; genus Falcunculus; species Falcunculus frontatus. The sequence goes on along the minus strand of VZRV01010666.1, from coordinate 12,597 downwards.
TATTTGCAATTAGATGCCATTAAATTGCCTTCTTGCTTCCACTTTTAAGAAAGACTTAGAGACAACTCCTGACTTAGCCAATATGATAATGATTAAGATAGATTGAAAAGAAACTTCATTTCCCTTTGTATCATGACATTCTAAATCCAGGCTGAAGGTTAGATCTAGCCTACCTTTTTATGACACTGAAAATGATACCTTTATCCCTAAATATCAGGTGCGCTTTTCTTCAGCTGTCAGTTAGACTTAATTCTGTTGTTAAAGGATTTGGCAGCTTGTGACTGTTAAAAACAGTTTGCAAGGGATATTGTTGCCCTTGGCTGAGTTTTGTATTTTAGCTGTATCCCTATTTAAAACCTCTGTATTTTCCATGTCACATGAATTGTCAAGTGTCATCTTTCAGAAGAATGGGTAACAGCCTTCACTACAAGCACACAGAGTATACCTTTGTTCCCAGACTGCTGTTTATGTATTTTATATATTGGCTTAATAGTTACTTAAATACACAGAAGAGAAAATAATATCCCTATGTTGCAGGAGTGAAAAATAAACTATAAAATCATCGTAAAAATGAAAGTCAGAATTACAGAATATTCTTTGCATATTCACACCAGCAACAAAATGTAGAAATGATCTAAATTAAATCTTCCCAGATCTAAAACTTCCAAGTAAACACCAACTCGGGACCTTCAGCATTTCTCATTTCAAAGTAACATGCCTTCTAGGAGAACAAATAAATTTATGCTATTTTAGTTTGGACAGAAAATGAATCCTAATTTGCAGACACTTTCTCAGAGAAACCTTTAACAGTAATGTCTATTCTTAGCAACAGAGGAAATTCTGAGTACCTCTGTGACTTATGTTATCTGATACCTAATGTTTCTGAGCAGTTTTTTGGTGGGGCAGGGTGAAGTCCCACATGAAGACACCATAGGCATGCAAGTATTTGCTCCATCTATGAGATGTTTCTTTTAGAATAAGTTTCTTTTAGAAGAGGAGTGTCTAAAGGAAAAGAGTGTCTTTCTTAATTTGAGATAAACTAGCCCTAACAATTGATTTGAAATAATGAATTTCTGCTTGGAAAATATGCACTATCTGCATTTGTATCTTGTTTAAATAAGGACTGGTTTTTTTCCTATCCATGTTGTTTGTGAAGCCCTCAAAATGAAAAAGAATCATGTCTCATTCTGATAAAATACATGTGTTTACATGAGTATATGATATATATATATGTATGTGTACACACACACACATGTGTATACATGTACATAGATATATACATGTTTCCAAGAAAGCAGTAATTAAAAAATAGGCTCAAAAGATTTCTCCAATCTCTTACTTTCTAATATGTTATACCCTTAGTAGAGGGAGGCTTCCCAGTCTTTGGATATTTAAAGCAGTATCTGTCTGCATGGAGTATGAAGTTAACACCACTTATGAATACAACCTTCCTGCTGGGCAGTCATTAGAAAGTTGTTCTTTCCGATTCCTGTGTAAATATCTAGGTTAGATTCCTAATAAAAATTCTGTGAACTTTAGCTGAAACAAAAATAACAGAACTATTTGAGGTTTGTTACAGTCACTTCTATATCCAGCTGACCTTGTCCCAATTTTAGCTTTGTTTCCCTTTTCTATGTGGCTTCTGGGAAACTGTTTTGAAAATAAAATCTACTCAGAGGGTCAAATCCTGAACTTCTTACTCTGATGAAACTTCTATCTAGCTCTGCCTTGCAAACAGTTGGTTCTGCACTCCTCATTTTTTTCAGAATCAGTGCTAAAGTTCAACTGCTAAGGCAATGGTAACCTAGAACAAATTAGGATATATTGAACACAGTCAATTTGTGCCAAATGAAGATTCATAATACTGGAAAAAAATTACTACAGTTCAAGCATACAGGAATCTTAATAGCAAATAATGGTTGTACATTGAACATTAGGAATGTGTTTACTTTTGTTTTTAAGATGTAGGAAAAGTAGTAAAATAACTTTACCTGAGAAACTAGTAGTAAGTTCAGCAAAGTATTTTCATTTCAAACCATATGCTAAGGACTAGACTATGCCTTTAGAAAGCAAGTACAGAGCACTCTTCCCAGGTTTTCATCCTGAGATGACGGGAAGAAATAGGTAGAACATGTTGCTTCTCTCCTCCAAAGGAGAAGCTAACATTGTCCAGTTTTTAGCATTACACTGGGCTGTAAAGCAAAATCAACACAGGTATCTGCCTCTTTGTCGCTTCGTGTCCCGTAGTGGGAGCTTGTACTACTTGTGTTACCCACCTGGTTATGCTGAGAAAAACATTGGGGGGTTATATTTTTCTTTTCCTTTCTTTCTTGCTCTTCCTCAGTTTTTCTACCACTATTATCTTGACCTGTTCTCTAAAGTGCTTTAAAATGTTTTATGAAAATATCACATTGCTTATATTTATTTTTAATTGAAACAAGAGGAGGCAATTGCAGAGTCACTGGCAATTGTTAGAGCAGTTTTCCTTTTAAATAGTGAAGACAGTCTGTTCAATGATGATCAAGTATGTATCAGCAAAGTTTAAATTTCTGTTCCTGTCTCTCAAATATGCTAAAAATTTATATTCTGTTCTGGTAAGCTAAAAGAATCTTAAAACTTAAACCTCAAAGGTCTCATAAATCAGAGTTTTCCCAGGGACATAGTATACACTTATTGTGAAATACTGTGATAAAAAAAAACCAGGAAGCCTAATTTGTAGCCACCATTGTACTTGTGATCATTTTGGAAGTAGAAGATAGAATTCTAACTAATAATTTCCACATACGCTCTTCTGATCTCATAAGTTGTCACAACAGACAGCACAAACGTTCATGTGTGCAGTCCTGGCCCCTGTAAGTGTTGCAATGCTCCATTAAAATGGTTGCTTGCTAAGCCTCAAATGCTGCTGCTTCGAATACTGACAGTGGCTAAGGATAGATCTTTCACAGCCTCACAAAGCCACAGCAAATGGACCACTCCACAATGCAGACCTGAGCTGCTCTGGCCTCCACAGTGGCAGAGGTAGACTGTACAGACTCTCTGGCTTCCCTTGCCTTTTCCCAAATCAGATGCATGCTATGGTAAAAAAAAAGAAAAAAAAAAAAAAGCCAAACTGAGGATTGCATAAGGTATCTGTGAAAGCCATAGTCTGCAAAGCCTTTCTCTGTCTTCTGTTGTTTTTACCAGAAACACAGAGGAAAGTCTAGCTTTTGCATCCTCCCCACTTCACCCAGAGCAGTAAACTCCTAAGTCTAATAGAAATAGCCAAAGGATTAAGACAAGAAGGACCTGAGAGCTGGTGTGCCATGCTCATCTGATGTTTGTTTCTTCTAGTAGTACAGCTGTTGGTGTTGTGTGGAACTACACACAACTACAACAAAAACCAGTCCGGATGATTTATCTACTGGAGTAAACGCTAATATTCACTCATAAGGAGACCAGGCACCAAGAACTTGTGAAACAGGTGCTACAAAACATATAGCTAAATTGGGAAGAGATTTTTGGATACCACCTACGTGGCAGAACATGCAGTATTGATTTCAAACTCTTTAAACATTCATCTTGAGGAAAACCCCCACAAAAAAATACTTTGGGAGGAAGTCCACAACAGGATGGATACACAGTCACAAAAATATGGCAACAATTTCATGAGATGATACACTACTAAATGAACAATAAACCACCTATTCAGGATATAACATTCTACATGTTACATTTTATGGCCAGAAAAATGTTTTCAAGAGAAACACTGACATACTTAGAGTTTTGAAAAATTATCCTCTTGAGCATCCAGTAGGATACAAATCATTCCCTAGACCACCATGAGTTCTAACATCCTTTAAAGAACAACGATGGATTAACCTTGTAATGTATGTCACAGGTAAATTATGGTCTGTTAACTGAAGCAGTAGATTTCAAAGCAATCAGATGCACTTGATTTCAAATAAAACTAATCTTAAAAGAACACTAAAGTTGCAAAATGATGAAATGTCATGAATTAAAGAACTTTGATTTGGCCTACTTGAACATATGGACTATAACAGTCTTGTTCTGCAGTACACAAAAGTTCTTGGCAAAGTAAAGCTTTTGCAGGCCTCACTTTGGTCAAACTAAATAAAAGAGAAAATTTCTTTCTTCTTTGTTTTGCTTCATTCACCATCTATCTCAAACTCTAAATGGCAGAGAGGGATATGGCATAAATTAGGCACATAAATTAGCCAAATGAAAGTTACACAACATGTTATGTGCACAAAATTAATGACACACACTTAAAGGGTTTAGTCAGAAAGTGCAAATGAGAAGTTTTTAGACCTTTATCAGAATATCTTTAACAAACTCCGCTGAGGATATAGAAATTATATTGTCAAAGGTTTACAATTTGGATGATTCTGCCTGGGTGTTCCTTAGATTGGCACATTCATCTGTCTTATTTCAGGACTATTCTTTCTGTCTCTTGAAGTAATCTTGGTGGCAACAGTAGAGTTCTACTAAATATTGATTTTTGAGAAGAGGAGATGACTGAACATTTGCACAGGTACTTCTTTACCTTTCATTCTTTTCTTTTTTTTTTTTTTTTTTTTTTTTTTTTTTTTTTTTTTAAAT